>JAHWFO010036886.1:6863503-6952705 GCA_023313115.1 Rhysida immarginata
ATAATAATAATAATAATAATAATAATAATAATAATAATAATAATAATTTTTTTTATAATTATACCCACATCAGCATTAGCAATAGATGCCAAGCTGAGTGACTCCCGACAGACGTTGTCCAATTTGGGGTTAATGTCGGACAAGTCAAAGCAAAAATTCGAAGATTTGTATTTATCAGAAAAAATTTCGTCGTCATGGTTAATATTACCCTTCAAAAACACAGAAATAAGTTTATAAGATGGATTCTTGTTAGCGATGGAGATATTCCAAATAGGTGTTTGCAAAGTAATTGTTTTTGCTCCCCCCCCCCCTCCTCCAGTCTCGATATGAATCCGTGTGACTTTTTCCTAGGGGGATTCCTAAAAAAGAAAGTGTATGAAACAGCTCCTCGAACACTGGAAGAAAAGAGACAAGCGATCATTGACAGCTGCCGTTTTGTCACAAAGGAAATGATGAAACGCGTTTTTCAAAACTGCGCGATGCCTGTTTTTCCATGTCCATGAATCCCATATCGAATACATCATATATATCACATCCCCAGGAAATAAGACTTTGAAACATGATCCATATATGTAAAGTAATGGATCATGTTTTGAAATATATAGTTTACTTTCATTCCATGTTCATATGTCTATGTTTATTTGTTAAGTCATAATAATACATTAAAATAGGGACTAACTGACTGAAACACCTTGTACAACAATCTGCATAGGGCTCCAACAAAGCCTTCTACTATGCTGCATTTTTTTTTATGTCGAGTAGTGAAACCCGTTGTATATTTGAAATGTTTTGATTTTCTTGGTGTCCGAATCTAGTTCAAATATGAAGACATTTTATGTTAAATTTTTCGTTGATATTGAAGGTGAAAGATTTTTAACCCTAAAAAAAGGAGCTCCGATACCCTAAATCCACAATCTGGCTTGATACCGCCAACTTCTTTACTTATTGGAGAAAATTCAAAGAATAGTCGGTTAAAATCAAATGCATTAATTTTGATTTGTCGTCCATTTTTAAAGGCCATCGGCTCTCTCCTATCAGCACTTAAATAAAAAACGTGTTTCCTGACGACGTTTTAATCATGGCATTGATAAATTGAATGGCATGACAGTGGAGAATTCTCTTCGACTTTCATCGTCGGTGAAAAATAACTCTAAAATTCATTTTGACAGTTTCCATTCACAAAAGTGAATTGCATTTGAATCACTGAATTTGCTAGATTTCAGTAACTTTCCTTATTCTTTGTTGGATAAAGGAAAGGTTTTCATTTTTGGAGTTCCTTGTTCAGATTACTTAATTTATAAAAATATAATTTATCACACAAATCTCAACTCAAAAACCCAAAGAATAATTAAAAATTATGAATTTTTTTTTTCAGAAACCAAAACTATATAATTTCTTTATACATGGTGATTCTGAAAAAGTGTGTATAACTGTAAGCAATTTTCTTTTAATACAATGTGGGGTCGCAAGTACATTGTTCAGGAGCTATCACGTTTTATGTGCAAGACACTCTATGTTAATGACAATAATACGGTTTCGTGTACATCCTATGTGTCCTCTGGTTTAGACGCCAACCAAAAGAGACAACAAAAGCTGTAAACATTACGTACAATAACGACGCCAGTTCAAAGCAAATGTTCGAAGTGACGGCCACCAGTGGTGCGACATAGATGACACCGCCGACGTAAGGATTCTCGCACCCGGTGAAACATCTCTGGAGTATCTTGATGGCACCAGCATCAACAAGTTCAATTCGTGCTACAAGATCATCCGCTGTGTCCACAGGTGTTTCATACACTAGGCTGAAGATGGCCCCATACAAAAAAATCAAGTGGGTTGAGGTCAGGTGAGCGAGCTGACCAGGCTACAGGCACACCTCGCCCAATCCATCTTCCTGGGAAGGCGGTATTTAGAGTGTCGTGCACTGTCCGAGCGAAGTGTGCCGGAGCTCCATCATGCATGTACCACATGTTTTGTCGAAGAGGAATGTTATCGAAGAGCTCGGGGAGAGTTTCCTGCAGAAACCGATTGTAAATCTCGCCTGTCAAGTGGTTAGGCATGATGTACGGGCCCAGTCGATGATTTTCAATGACACCAGCCTACACGTTCACATTGAAGCGATGCTGATACCCGCGAGTTCGTGATAATTCAAGCAATAAACATAACACGTGATAGCTTCTGAACAATGTACTTGCGACCCCACATTGTATTAAAAGAAAATGTTCATTTCAGTCACCTCTGTCATTGCTTACAGTTATACACACTTTTTCAGAATCACCCTGTATAAATTCCTATCAAATATTCTTTAATCTTTATAAAGTCATTATAAATTCTTTATAGAGATTTAAAGAATATTGATAGAAATTTATGTAAAGAAGTAAAGAGGAAAGTGACCAAAAGTGGACCCCCATTTTGTTTTTGACATGTACAGGGTGCTGCAAAAAATTCAAGACCTTAGGCTTTTAACATTTCAAAAAAGTGCTCCTAAACCGGGCCATTTCATTTCTTTTAATTAAAAGGAGAAAATTAAAAGCAGAAAATAAGTTTGAAACGAAAGAGAAATATTTATTTCCTATAAAAACAATCATAAATAGCAAAATTAAAATTTTTTAATGAACTCTCAGGTGTTCAATTAATTCAAAGTCATCTTAGATAAATGTATACAGGGTGGATACAAAAATGAGTCAATTTTATTTCGTTACTGAAACAGATATGTCAATTTTGATGAATCCAATGAGTTGTGGGTGACCTATTTCATGGTGCACTCTTCATTATCCCAAATTTGCAAATTAGGACACATTCAAATCTTATCTTAAAAACCGTAACAGATACATGAAAAATTCCAATTGAAGATGTTCATCATGGGAGTCCGAACAAAACAAAATTTTTTTTTCCAAAATCCGATGAACGGATCACCAACAATCCAAAGCAGAAGATAATGTTGACTATTTCAGGAACAGTGTAGCTTGCCATCCTGGAAGTTTTCTGTCTTCCGTTTGCTGATCCATGCCTTTTATTTGCTTTTCCTCATGAAAGTGAATGTTATTATGGTAATTTTTGATAATTTCTTGATTTTTATGTTGAACATTCAAATGTCTTTGTGAAGTGCTTAGGGAAGTAACTAATAAATTCAACATGTGAATGTTAGTGATTTGTTCATCGGATTTTGGAAAAATCTTTTTTTGCTTTGTTAGGAAAACATGCTGAACAAGTCTTCAATTAGAATTTTTCGTGTATCTATTACGGTTTTTAAAATAGGATTTGAATGTGTTCTAATTTGCATATTTGGGATGATGAAAAGTGCACTATGGGATAGGTCACCCATAACTTCCTATTCATTGGATTCATCAAAATTCTGCTTCGGTTACGAAAATAAAAGGGGGAGGGGCTCATTTTTGTATCCACCCTGTAAAAAAAAAGGCTTATATTTTCTTAGAAACTTTTTGTAGTGTAAACCTTGGATAAACCACTGCCTCAACGTTTCACTGCTATAAAGCAGCATCGTACAGAGCAGAACTTTATTCATGGCGTACACTACCTTTTGGTCACTGTCCTCTGTATATATATTTTTTGAATTTTCATAATTTTTAGCTTTGAATTTTGATTTTGGAATTTGTGGGATGAATTAAATTTTTATAAATTACGTAATTAATTAAGCCACAACGCTTCAATAAGATAACTTTGTTTCATGAATATTGGATGTGAAGCATTTATGAAAAAGAATTTAAAATATTACCCGTTTTATAATATTATGTGGAATAAAAGGTGTCTACAATTTACAACTGAAATTCAACATAATTTTTACATCTAACGCTAGTGAACTGAATACAGCAAGACTAATTAATTACCTTATGACTGTGGGTATTACTTACAGTAAAGAATGCAAGATGGCTTGGTTTGGTTTATTTGGTATTAACGTCCTTTTCAACTGCTATGGCCATTTCAGGACGGTGTTATAGGGGCCGCAAATTTTGCCTCGCACGGGTTCTTTAACGTGCAGCCGGCAAACGACTACACGGGACAACGGCTTTACTTCCCTTCCGAAGGAAGTGCGTGATCTCAGGATTTTCCCCCTGAAAAAATCCTCGTCGTCCTCGGCCGGGATCGAACCCGCGTACTCGGGCATCAGAGGCGATCAAGCAACCACTGAGCCACCGAGGCCGATAAGAATGCAAGAAACATAACCACTTCCCACAATATTAATGAATAATTAATAATATTTGGGAAGTAGTTATGTTTCTTCGCCTTCTTTACAGCATTGAGACTGTTTCATAATAAGGTGCTGGAAAAAAGTATAGAGCCGGGATGAAAATGCAAACAAACGTAGCAAATCCATGCTGATTTTGTTGCTCTTTTATAGACGTGAATTAGATGATACAAAACGTTGTTTCCAGGAGCATTTAACAACGAATAAGGAATCAAATGCAAATTAACAGCTATTATGCCAATCTACTCTCTTGCAAGGTGGAAAAAAGTTCAGAGTCGTCCACTTTATTGCATATTTTATTAGTTGAAAGGATTATTTAAGGTGATGAAAGTATACAGCAACGTCATATGAGAGCGTATATCACACTGCTTGTGTAATATATCACCAATATACAAGATGCCAAAAGGGCAACATCTTTCAGACTATGAAAGAGGGCAAATTGTTGCTCTTAAGGGATGCGGAAAGACTGGATCTGAAATTGCGAAAGAAATTGGACGTTCCAATTCAGCTATTAACAAATTTCGCCAAAATCCAGATAAACATGGAATGGCACCCAGATCTGGCAGGCCAAGTGCACTTTCCACTCGCCAGACATCAAGAATAAGAAGCCTTGTTCGTCATCAGCACCTCTCTTCTCCCGTGCACTAGTAGAACCGTACGAAATGTGTTGTATTCTTCTCTAAATTTGCATTACTCAAAAATGGAAGGAAGACCACTTCTGACAGCAGCTCATCATGAAGCGCGTGTGGCGTTTGCTAAAAAATAGGTTACGTACGGTGACAAGTGGAAGAATGTTGTGTTCTCAGACGAGAAGAAGTTCAACATGGACGGACTAGATGGGTTCAAGTACTATTGGCATGATATTCGAGATGAAAAGGAATTCTTCTCAAAGAGACAGTTTGGAGGTGGCTCAGTAATGACTTGGACGAGGGTTTGCTGCTGCGGAACTACACCTATTGCATTCGTATCACACCGGATGAATTCCATTGCATAAGGAGGTATTCTGGCGGATAATCTGCTTCCATACGGTCCGCTCATAAAGGAGGGTAAATGGATTTTCCAGCAGAACAATGCTGCGATTCACAGCTCGGCCCCAACCAAGGACTGGTTTGACGCTAATTCTGTGATTGCTCTATACCGGCCATCCCGGAGTCCAGATCTCAACCCAGTGGAGAACATTTGGGGAATCTTAGTGCGTTCTGTATGCAGCAATTTCCGTCAGTAGAGTAATAAAGAAGAACTGGTGAATAGTATCACTGCAGCACGGCAAAACCTTGATCCAGGAGTGTTAGTGAAACTCAGTGAGTCAATGACAAACAAAAAAAATCATTGAGAAAAAGGGTGCCTTTATCGGGTATTAAACGTGAGACTCTAAACTTTTTTCCAACTTGCAAGTGGCTAGGTTGGCATAATGGCTGTTAATTAGCATTTGATTCCTTATTCGTTGTTAAATGCTCCTAGAAACAACGTTTTGTATCATCTAATTCACGTTTATAAAAAAGCAACAAAATCAGCATGGATTTGCTACGTTTATTTGCATTTTCATCCCGGCTCTATACTTTTTTCCAGCATTTTAGTAATGGTTGTATGGGTCTATGTTGCGTAAGTATAGAAATAATGGTATCAGTTCTTGAATGCAACAATTTAATTTTATTCCAGACGTGTTTTGGTATTTAAATCATCTTCGGTAAGTTACGATTGAAAGCGTAGAAATGCCAGCTTATATTAGGGAGCAGGTTTCTTCTCTGTCATCCCATAAGGGGATTGTAGTTAGTTATCGTAACTCTGACCAATCATGTGAAGAGAATGGATTCGCTATACCAAACTTTGAAAGGTGATGATTCATACATAAGATAATTAAACAGAGTAAAGAGATTGTAAACTAGACTAAACTAGATAATTGAATAAAATGGAAATTAATCCTCCCGAGGAAGGTATAGAAAAGTAGCGGAAGCGCTGAGATCATCTATCTTTACCTTTTTATCTGCACTTTTTGGGGGGGGGGCGGGCCCCATTTTTTAATCGAAAAATTGATTTTCTCGAACGTAGTGTTTAAAAAATGAAAAAGAGCTGCATCTTCTTTCGTTTCTCATTTCCGATTAAATGATATATCACTTGCAATATGTTGCCATAGTTTAAAAACCAAGTGACTGTCATCCCCACAACTCCGACCCTATTGGTCACCATTATATGAGAGAGCACTGTAGATGGCTAACTAACAACGAGGAATTTAGTACTAACCATCTAACCTAATTGCATGCATTTCTTTACAGTAATGTTGATCTTACTTAGAGGAATCTGCCTACCGAATTTCACTCCTTTATATGCATAAATACGCATAGACCTTTTGGTCCGCTCTAATTTCCGCTCCCGAAACTCCGCCCCCTGTGGGCCAATCAAGACCAAACTAAATAGCGAAGGTGCACATGCTCATAGTAAGCTACATTTCTAATTTCAACCTTCTACCTCAAAAAATACGGACATTATGAAGGGGATGGATGGATAGACGGACAGACAGACAGATAGACGGACATTCTGAAAACAATAAGTAGCTCCATTCTTCCGCTACTTAAAATAAAAATAATAAAGAATATCAAACTGTGGGATATGATGCCAGTAACTGTCTATTTACTTCTATTACGATTTTCTTTGATTTTGTTCAGGATCTTCTCGATTCCTTTTAAAAATGGGGGCATTTTCCATCGTCTCTATTTTCTTCGTGTCATTACATCCTGTTATTATTTCCATCACATCTGCGATTTTGTCGCTTCTTGCTTACCACCATATGCTGGGTTGAACTTAATGGCGGCAGTGTGTTCCTTATATCTCTGGGCGAAGAGAGTGTTTCGTGTGTCCTAAATAGTATATATCGTATGTTTTGCACTTTAGTTTGTATACGCCGGCACTCTCGTATTTGTCGTCGCCATTTCTTGTTTTTTAGGGTTTTAGCATCATCTAAAACCAACGTTATGAAATGAGTAGATCGCTCATGAGCTGCTTTCAGCGCCACCACCGCGTCCCCATTTGAAAGCCTGTCGGCCATTGCTTTGGTTGGCAAAAAATGGCCTTCATCGTATGTTTACGTTTGAAGTTTGCGTAGACAAACACAGTAAAACTCAATGCCGATTTCTTGTCCAGCTTTAAATTGTAGTAATAGATATATTAAAGGTTCACCACTCACCTTTCACAGGTGGGTTTTTATCTTTCTGCGTCTTAAAATGTTTTTCTCATGTAAAAATCCTGGTCATCTTTTATATCGTGGTTGTTGATACATAAAAGATGTCGATATTCAACCATGTTACCGTCGTTTCAGTGATACCAGAATGATTGTTTATTAGAGGTATTTATGAAATTATATACCGCATTTATTAAAAACCATCTAAATTTGGGAGAGGTCGCTTAAGAAATTTCAGACTATAAGCACGATGTTGGTGGGGGGGGGGGGGGGCTTTCTCAGCTGGCGACAAAGCGGATATATAGTAATGGCGCTTTGGCTGGCGATGTTTGTTCTGCCAACCACAGTAATGGCGCCTACACTAACAATAGAGATTAGTTCCAATTTTCGCCGCCTTCAAATTGCCCCGAAGATGGCGGCCACATTAGAGGGAGGCCCCTCTAATACTATGACATAAGCGATCTACTCATTTCATATCGTTGTCTAAAATCTCTATAGAGCGTAATCAGTAAAGAATAACAAACGCCTGTTTCTGAATACCGTGGACAGAGGGCGCAATGTGTGCGGGGCAAAAAAGCATCTTGATAGCATGAATATGTTAAGATTTCTATGGGTTTACCAAAGTTTTATGTTTTAAACAGTGTTTTCGATGTAATATTTACACAAATTTAATAATGGTGAGAACGTACGTACGTACATTGTTACAATCGGGCCAAAAAAAATTCTGAATTTTCTTTCCACCGGTTTCCAGCCGATTCTGATCGCCATAAAGGGGGGAGGGCTGAGGGGGCACGACCTCCCCGAAATTGGCCACCTTACCAACTAAATCTGTTAGATGGGGACCCCCCCTCCCCACAAGCAGGGTTGGGCCAGCCCCCCTCAGCCCTCCCCGAAAAAATATTCTGGGTACGGCCCTGCTGTCTCCTGCCCAGGCACAACGACAAGTGGATCTTTGCAAACAAGTGCTGACTAACTTTCAGGATGTTGAATTCTGGCACTAGATTGTAATTGAGAATGATTGATATATGGATCATTTCAGAAGTCTAGATAAGGTAAATCAATGGCTCCATTCCGGATAGGCTCCAGATGAATCATTTCCAGATGAGTACGCTGTGAAAGTGACCTCTCTCCAACAAGTGCAGTGAGTGAGCTTGACGTCCTGAAAGCCCACTACTCAGTACTAGTCCGCATCCTTGCAGCATGACAGCACCCAACACAACGCCAATTGCACCCAGCACCCTCTAGGAATGAAAGGAATTTAAGTTTTACCCATCTTAATACATCCCAGTGCTTGCGCCATCAGACTACCTACCACCCCTCTTCGGTCATATCCTACGACAGCAGACGTAATCCATTGTCTTCTATAGGAGGCGTTGTCATATTCCACTTTCCACACGGGTGGCGGGAGGAGATCGAGAAAGGGTGCCAAGAATTTTTCCTAACTTCCTAACTGGCCTTACGATACTAGCGCAAAACTGAACCTTTGGCGAATTGATAGCAACAAACTGTGATCATGATGAAATTTACTTCGAAGAATAAACTCCGTTTTGCTTATGATTTGTTTGAACTTTTTTATTAAGGTAAAAAATATGAACGAAGTGTTGACTCAATCTGGTACATGAGAAGGCAATCATGAAGTCGACATCTGTTATACAGGTTTTCAATATATCTGTTTTTTTCAATTCAACTTATTTTTTTAAATAATTTTTTAAAGCTTAATTCTTTGAACTTGCTTAAGCCTATCCTTTTTATTAAAAATGGGATATCTTCTTCCTTGACGTTTGAAAGTTTTGAGCTAGAAATTCTAGGAAAGTTTCAGCCATTATTTCTATAACTATGCGAGTTCAAACCGAAATGCCATTCGCCCGTCATCTGCTGAAATGTAGATTTCAAAAAAGAAACGATATAGAAAGAAAGAGAGAGAGAGAGAGAGAGAGAGAGAGAGAGAGAGAGAGAGAGAGATGAAGACGTCACATTCAGCATTTATTTTGATGGGAGTCGTGATGAAGAGGGTAAGTGTGTATGTCTCCTGGTTCTTCATTTGATTGCATTCGCTCGTAGCTCTCAATGGGGAAAGATCCGCTCGGATGAGAAAAGAATAGATGGCAAAATACAAAAGACTACTGAGAATGAATGATAATGTCATCGAGAGTTCATCCGAGAGCCCCCTTTGAAAAAACTTAGTTAGGTAATGGAGGAAAAATTTCTGTTAGCGGTTCGAGGATCATCTTCAGCTATGGTTTTAATAACCATCGAAGCGACGAGGCAACTACAGGAGGTCATGAAGAAATACCAGCTGGCACTGACATTGATGCCCTGCGCCTACTTTAAAGGCGATAACTTTGCTAAAGCATATTATGTTTCTCAGCCATTTGTTTCATTTAGAAAACATTTAAAGTGAAAATAATAGTTGATGTGGGGAAACATCTTGAATGAATCATTAATTTAATTTTAGTAAAATGAAACGCCACTTTTCTTCAGCTCACTTAAGAAGGAAAAATCCAGGCCAACTTTTTTAAACAGATTATCTGGACATTTGTTAAATAATTATCTGTGGCGTTAATACTAAGACTAAATATGGTATCATCATAAAATATATTTAAATACAATCATATTATTAAAGTAAATCATAAATTGACCTCTCTTCAGTTTATATTTCCGCCTATTTACTGCTTCAAAAATATTGCAAGGTTACCTGAACAACGTAACAAACATAAAAATTAACTTGATTTATAATATCGGAATTGTTTGCTGGCATAATCGAACGAGGAAACTAACTGAATCAAGGCATAGCTAGAGCATCTGAAAAAAAAATCTCTCTAACGTTAACACTAGAATCATCCACAGACAGATCATATAAACAGAGTCCGTCAAAAAGTGTACACAAACTTCAGCAAAAGAAACAACTATATAAAAGTTGTAACACTAAATTCATACAGACATCAAGCAATGAATATAAGTCCCCTTTGGCTTCTACAATAACGACAGGTGTTCCAAGTGATTATCATAAGCATTGAAATACTTTTGAATACGGCGAACAGTTGCTCCTATGCATTTTCCTAGCAAACTCTTATCAAGTAATCTCCTATGTCTAGGTGGCAGTTGTGGTCTTCTTTTATCGGGATCGTCTTCATTCAATGCATGTAATTGTAACGAACCATTCCGTAAGCTCCCACTGAAGAACGTCAAAAATTGCAATCCCCCTAGGAAAATCCCTCCTAGGTACACCAAATACACCCACCCTCCAGGCGTTTAGGCGTTCTGGCCTAAAATTTGAGATTCCACAGAGACAAGTTCATCACGGTTCTGGGGAATCGTATTTACGGCCACCTACTGGCCTATTTATGACAAACACACGCATCAAAATACGGTTGAACAATTTTTAATAGACTAAAAAAATACAGTACAGCTTTGCAGCGACAGTGTCTCACAAGAACTTAGCCTCATGCATTTATACGCTCAGCATTACATTTAACACTCTTTTTTTTGGGGGGGGGGGGCCCCCCAGTAAATTACTTGCTATAGCCAACTGTGTGTTTACCATGAGTTATATGACATGGAAGGCGAGCTAAACTAGGGGATTGTGAACAGGGAAACAGGCAACCTACAACCTCCGCGCAGCAGCCCAAGCTACCTGCCGGTGTGACTCTCAACCCACAGACCTCGAGCCGACAAATATTTCGAACCAAATTGCGTATGAAAGCGTTGGGTGATCCCTCTCATATATATGGGGGAGGATCACTAGAACCCCGGAAAGACCTGATTCTGTGTGGAACACATCCAAGAGCAGTTTTTCCTTAGTGCTTAGCGGACTAAGGTTGTGACAGCCAATAGTTGCACGACTGACCTGTACCTCTTAGAAATGTAAACCCCTTTAAAATCTGTAGCTTCACGATCCCTCGTTATAACCCCGGACAACAGGACCCGCTTATAACTCTTACTCCTATTTAACAAAATGCCATTTAGTACGAATAAACAAAATTCATAATATCTACATTATATCTTATTCCTAAAATGTTCAACAGATTTATGAATACTAATCACTAAGTCAGTTATTCTCCTAGAGTTCAAAAGGCAAGCGCACTGTCCCAGTTCACTTGAACATTCCTGGCACAGTTAACCACTAACACCAAACGAGCACCACCCAACTTCCTAACAGGGGTAACGCTGGCGACATGATTCACTTGCTATTACGTTGGGGTAGCCTCCTTCACGCAACAGCAGAAAACAACAAAAAGACGCACTCATCCATGGATCCGAGATTACTCTTTACCTCGCACACGCTGGGGCTTCACTGCCCGGCACCACTTCCACAGCAACAGAACGCGTTCGACGTCCACAACTTCAAAACAACAGATGGCGACCAAAAATTGTTAACATGACGATATGCATTGATTCCTAAACGATGTTCTAATTAACTCATTTAGTTTGAATCGTAGACTATTACAAATAATGCCGGAGCAACAAAAATGCCTATCTGGCTTAATTCGAACAAGGGCCAACATGGCCGCTCCTTTTGAATTATGCGTCGTCATTAATGCGTCTGCTTCTCTCCACAGCTTTTAACCGACAACAGCAAAACTTTCTTCTAAACCTAAAAATCGAAAATAAACAACAATAGGCACGGAGACTGCCACCATTCTCCCACAAGAACAACTTTTTTGAGAAAACAATAGCATCTCCAACAGAACATGAGCGCCCCCCCCCCCCATATAAGGAGCGGGAACGGCCATAACTCAAGAAACAATTTATTAATCCCAAACACAACAATAACTTAAAATTCCCCCACTTATAATGAACACAATAATTACCACTGCTCGCTGCAATAACCAACTGATTTTATTATACGAACGAAACAAACGCAAAAACAAACAAACGAACATGGACAACACGCATGTCACAAAAGACGACACGCACTTAAACAATTACTCACTTACGCCCCCTTCTACCCAAAACAGACACACCAAACCACTTCACTACCTACAACAAACATTTCAGCCTCACCAAAAACTCATAAGCGGCTCAATCAATAAGCAAAAACAAAACACCAATAAAAGAAAACACACAAATTTTTCACCGGGACAACTACTGCCCTCTGCCGGGCGCAACGGGCCTAATGACAATAATATTGGGATGTAAGCTTTCGATTTTGCTGCTACGGAAAAAAGTATAGATGACATCTAATCAAGTCTGGATACATTTTTTTTTAGCTGACTCTGTAGTACTTAGGGAGGACTGGGTACAGTTGTAACAAATTTGCTTTGATCATTCATAACATCATCATTATTGCAGAGAGTTCAAAAACAGTGTATATCAGTCTTTAAGCTGTTAATCAAATTTGAGCTTTAGATACTATAATTGGCCTACAAAAACAGTTTGAAAAAAAAGGTCTACTTGTGTTACAGCCTACCTCCAAACCACGGTCAGTTGTAACAGGGATTGGGGTAATTAGTTGAAACTCTAGAAATGAAGCACAATTTATATATTTTAATTAGGTTTATTACGCTGATATCACAAAAAAACATTATCTAACGCTAATAAGGCACATGTCTATTAGTTTTTTCAGTAAATAATTAGATAATTATAATCAAGTTTCCTTTTTCATTAGTCTTTTTTAATCAGTCTTCAAAACAACTTTCTAAGATCCCACTGGTCCGTCCCCAATAAAATGATCGTGATGTCGAACTCCAGGGAACACAAAAAGTGGAGGAACCACATTGCCGGTAGCATTTGCTGTGAAGTCTAGGGTAACTAAAGTGCCACGCTCTGCAGAAGTGCGCGCCCTCACTTGTCGAGTGCCACGTTTTGCTATTACTCTGTCTGGCTTCTGAACTGTAGTGACGCCCGTTTCATCAACCTTATAAACTGAGTGGCCAAAAATCATGGGAAGGAACTGGATGTGATGTTAATAGCGAGTCGCTCCTCCGCGAGCCCTCAAAACTGCAGTAACACGTCGAGGCATGGACTCTACAAGGTGGAGAGATATTGACCCACGCATTTTGCAGTGCTACCCACAATTGTCCTTGTACATTGGTACTGGGTTCATCGAGCGTACACTGGTATCTACAGCATCCCATAAATGCTCGAGTGATCTGGGGGCCAAACCATCGTCGTGAATTCACTGGAGTGTTCATCAAGTCACCTGCGTACAACCAAATGAGCGGTGGCATGTCGCATTATCCTGTTGAAACATAGCATCTCCATCAGGGTACTCTAATGCAGATGATCTGAAAGAATGTCTACATAAAGCGTGGTTCCCACATGCGTAAAAACAACGGCAGAAACCACAAAGCAGAAAAATTTTGTGAAGTCATTTCTTTCGATCGTCTATCTGCCCAACAGAAAACTCCCGTTTTTTCAAGTTGGGTTGAATCATAGCCAATAAAGATAAGAGAATTTTTGTCGAAAAGGAGGAAATGACGTGGAAATAATTTTATGCCGATGTTTTTACGCTTGTGGGAACCAGGCTTAGCGTGCACCTGTTTTTGTTCCCTGCAGCCGGACAATGGGTCTAATTGCGACCATCTGAATACAGCCTAGACCATAACTGAACCACCTTTTGCCTTGGCACAACCTTCTTGACACGCAGAATCCATAGCTTCATAGGGCATACGCCACACTCTCACGCCCCCATCAGCTCGATACAACTGAAACCGGGATTCATCTGACCATGCTACATGTCGCCACTGTTCCATGGTCCAGTGATGATGTTCGCGGGCCGATGTCAATCGTTGAGCTCTGTGTCGAGGTATCAGCAAAGGGACTCGAGTTGGTCGTCGGCTCCTGAAGCCTATATGGTGCATTTGTCTCCGTACAGTCCTGGTAGAAATGGGTTCCTGACCGCCCACATTCAAATCAGTGGTGATCTGATTCACAGTAGCCCGTCGATCGCCCCGTATGTCTCTGTTGAGGTGATGTGACTGATGCCCGTTCGTCAGAAACTTGTGGTCGTCCTGTGCGGCAGTTTACGCGTGGAAACATTGTCCCTGCGATATTGAAGGTCCACCCTAGACACTCAACCCGAATGTGTAATCTCCGATATGTTATGACCCATGCGTCTTGCATCGATTATCATCCCACGTTCAAAGTCGATTAACTCGCGACGTGCTGCCATGTCACTAAACAACTATCAGTAACAGTTGATCAGATATCGTGTCTACAGTAGCGTCATATGCCTCATCTGGCCGCAACATACGCCACATCTTTGGCCACTCAGTGTATAGGTTCTGAGGTTCAAACTGATGGCTATCCATAACTACTGACAAGTTGTCATAAAAAGCATCAACAGTGATTTTATTAACGCTCGTTGCTCTTGAGATGCTCGCAGCCTGGGCTGCGCGTATGGACAGTTCAGCATTCCTTTTCATTAAAGAATAAAACCATTCTTCTCCGGCCATCTCATTTTCAACCCAAGTATTCGGTTTCTTTAAATTGTAGGGGAGAGCTGGCAGGAGTGGGACGGTAGGAGGAGTGGGACAGTATAATTTCCTATGTTATTTATGAAATTGCAAGATTCATCGATGTCACGCTAGGTGGAGCATATATAGGGGCCAAATTGGTTGTAATGGCCGCCAGATGCAACAGCGTGCTTTAGGGCTGCAACATAGTCTGTGTTTTAAGCATCAAAAAATACATAAAACACGTTCTCTTTGTAAGAAGATTGTCGGAGAATAAGTCGCGATCTTGGTGATATCAAGCTTTTAATAGAAACAGTGTAGACTAACGATTATTAGGAAAGGTTAAATTCAGGCCTAATAGTCACATTTTTCTTTTGATGGGTTGTTGTAATAACACAAAGCCTCGTGGGAGGAATGGGACAATGTCCAATTCCTCCCTAAATGATTAAGTGGCATAAAATAATAAATAAATAAATAAATAAATAAATAAATAAATAAATAAATAAAATAAATGTATAAGAACTTAGAAACTAATAGGGTTTAAATTCTCTAGTAACTACAAGGAGGTTTAAATTATTTCAATTTTACACGTATAACTTTATTAGTAGGAAATGTTTTGAAAAATTTTTATAAGCAGAGACATGGAGTTCGTAGGTTTTTGCAAGGAAAATTATGATTTTCATTTGAAACGAAGCAAACAAAAGTACAAACGTGTGTTGGAAATGTGAAAATAGAGCAAAAACTTGCAAATTTTAGTGATAATGCTGGAAATCGAATATATAAACAAAAGTTGTATTATCACTATTTTTAGTGCATGATTTTGCAAGCGTGATTGTCTGTTGTAATGTTTTCTTCAATTCAAATAAATTTTTTAAAATAATAAAATATTACCACTCCAAGATTTAAAATATACACGAAAAAAAGAAAACTTCACTGAAAGTTAAAAAAGTTAAAAATCTTTCAATATAGAAGTAAATCCAAGTATCAGTGCATCAAATATTTAAACTATAGGCCATTCTTACAAGGCAGAGCCTATTTGTCCTGTTCCTGTCCCATTCTTCCCACCATGGGACAAAATTTGAGGGTCCGATTTTTAGTATTTCCAAATTTAATAATATATATGTATATAAATAATCAAATAATTTAAATATAAAATGGAAAATAAGACTTATCTTAACACAATATGACATATAATTTCTTTATTTAAAATTTTAATAAAGTTCAAGGAAGAATTTTGTGAAAAGTGTCGTATTCCTCCAGCTCTCCCCTATTTAACGCTCAGTTCGAATTTCAACTTTCTTATCTCTTTTATAGAGAGTCCGAAATAAATATCTGCAGTACGTATGAGATATTAAGAACGTTCACGTTGTTGTTCTTCCAAATAAACTGTTAGGTGCTTTATAACCCGAGTTTACACTTTGGCTTTATGTATCGATGAAGAGAAATGTAGTTAACACCATATATTTCTGCTGCAGTTCCTAGGGATTTACCATTTTTCATTTCTGAGTATGCATTCATGTATTGCCTGCTATTATTCTGTCCTCTTGTTGTCTTTCTTACACGTTTTTAGGAATCTGCAAAACGAAACAACGAAATTAGTCATGTTACAACCGTATCCACAGAAATCGTTACAACGGTACCTATCCCCTCTTGTCAGAAAAAAATATCGCAAAGGCAAACAAACCTACACAAAAACTAATTTTTATTCCCTAATCTCTAAAGTGATATTTTTAAGCCTAAAACACTCATTATGCTGTTTTCAATATTAGATGCGTAATTGGGAAAAAACCTCGGTCCAAAATATTTACTTATAGTCAACAAACACAATGGGGTCCCCGCCGGCGCAACACTTATAAACATGTTCCGATATTCAAGCCGCTGCTCTCTCCCTTGGACCCGCTCGCTCTTCACTCTACCGCTGATCCATTCGAGAAATATTCGCGTTTTTCAACCGTATTGTACCCAGTCTCCCCTATATTAATCGTTGATCGTCTATATGCTGTTCTTTCTCGGATTCCCAGAGCGATATTTTGATTAATATACACCGACAGCCAGAAAAGCACCGACAGATTTTAATGGTTATACACTGAAGAGCCAAAACATTATGACCATCACCACAGTGGTGAATGAACTCGTCTGGATCACGTGGAGGGCAAGTGGGACGTCTGCTGCTGGAGAAAGTAAGGAATCAGTCTTGCACTTAATTTTGCGAATGATAGATCCAAGCGAATTTGATAGAAGAAAGATTGTTATGGCCCGAAGATTCGGGCCGAGTATCTCCGAAACTGCAAGACTGGTAGGTTGCTCACGATCTGCCGTTGTTAGTAGTTATGCAAAGTGGATAAATGACGGTAAATCCAGCAGTAGACGCCAAGGTGTTGGACGCCCACGCGTCTTCGAAGAAAAAGGACGTCGGTAAAGCAAGATCGGCGCCAGACAGTGGCTCAGATGACAGCCCAATACAATGCTGGTCCAAGTGCAAGTGTTTCGGAACACACAATTCAGCGGACACTCTTGGATATGGGACTGCGCAGCAGACGTCCCACTCGTGTGCCTCTGTTGACCATGCGTCAGTGGGCCCGGGAACATCGAGACTGGGCCATGGATAAGTGGAAGAGAGCTGCCACCGTAGATGAATCACGATTTCTTATTCACCACGTCGATGTTCATGTCAGGGTACTATACCGATCACGAAATATTCCCCATCTCAATATTGCGCTATCGGAAATGTTGATTGATTGCTCACTCCTAGAACTTGTTCAGTTGTCCGCGTTGTAAGATTTGGAAAACAATACCTTCTGTATCCAAGCGAAAGGATAACGATTTTAAAGTCAAGTTTTTTATAGCGTATTCACTTTTTTCGTTTCATAGAAAACTGTAAGAAATTTAATTCACAAGCTAGTAGAGAAATTCAAATTGTCCACGTCCCACAAAGCAAGGCGCTAGCATACATTAAAGTCAGGTTAAAATGAGTGACAAAGTCGTTCCTTTATTCGGCATGCGGATTTAAAACTATCATTTTCCAAATTATTTTTTTAACTTACTGTTATTTATATAATCTATTTCAAGGTGTATTAATTTCGAAATTAATTTTATGATGCAACCTCACTGGAGAAAGTTTTCAATCACCAGAATATTCACCAAACACCCCTTTACAAATTGGCTCCGACTTTTCGTAATAGCACCTTCCTCCCTATCTCAAAAATAGATTAATCTGTTTCTAGAAACATCAGAGCTTTAGCTATTAGAGAAATATAACAGGAAGAGTTAATTGATCATTCTCTCCGGCAAGTGAGGTGTGGAATATATCGTGATCGGTATTGTACATCGACTTCCAGGCAAACAGTTGCCCCCCCCCCCCCCCGTACAGTAGGCTATACACAGGCTGGTGGTGGCGGTATTATGCTTTAGGGGACGTTCTCGTGGGCGGCTCTGGGACTTGTAGTTGTGGTAGAACGGACCATGAAAGCTGCGGACTATCTGAACAACATTGCGGACCAGTTGTACCCTTACATGACGTCTGTTTTCCCAACTGGAAATGGAGTCTTCCAGCAGGACAATGCCCCATGTCACAAGGCTCGAATTGTGTTGGAGTGGTTCGAGGAGCATAAAGATGAATTCCAATTAGTGTCCTGGCCACCTAACTCGCCGGATCTTAATCCGATAGAGCAGATTTGGGATGTCATGGAGCGGCAGCTCAGAGCTCAAACATCACCATGTCGGAATATCTCGACTTTGCGTGACCGCTGCTCAGATATTTGGTACAACCTGTCTCCAGTCATCTACCAAGAACTTGTGGCATCCATGCCAAGGCGAGTTATTGAGTAGGTGGTCATAATGTTTTGGCTCTTCAGTGTATATGCACCAGTATATTAGCGATAACTGAATTAAAGATGAAAATAGGAAAAAAAATTCTACAGCCTAGATTCGAACCAGGAAGCTTCAGCTCACCGTGTTGCATTTCGCTATCTACATGTCTTTAGGGCTGGTTAGAGCAGAAACCAGATCGCAAGCTGGGACTATCTTTCGTAATGGCGTAATATTCGTTAAAGAGTAAATAAAGAATGGTCTGTGAGGATTTTTACACGCCAAACTCAGATGTTTAATTATTCTTGAATTTAGAAAAGAAAATTGGTTGGCCCGTCAGCATGGAGAGTTGAAGGCTGCTTCTAAAAACTCTTTCCAGTCGCGATCGAGCGTAAGCGTTCATGATCAACGCGAGCACTGCATCTAAAAATGACAGAGCGCTCATCACTGGCGCCTCTAAAAACTCCCCGATCTCATCGTCGTGTTGGGAACGCTCAGGATCAAAGTGATCTTATTTCCATCGTGATCACTTCGCGTTGCCTCGCTCACTTCCACTACTTTCGCTTTTACTACTTTCGCAATAATGACCGACAATGAAAGCATACCCCACCTGGAAGTCCGTTTCTAATGCGGTTTATAGTTTTGTAATGAATCTGAAAGCACAGAACAGGTCAAGATACACGGCAGGGGCGAAGGAGCTGAAGATAAAAGCGAAGATTGTTTTATATATTTTAATTTTTCTCTTAGGTTTCGAATTTTCTTTAAAGTTTCGTTTTATCGTACGTGTACTCTCGTACGTAGATTTTTTAACACTCTCGTAGTTATTGTCATAAAAGAATAAATGCATTGAAATCTAATAAATCCCCATCAGATTATAATAATGGACAATAAAAATAAATAATTACACAAAAAACAGAAAATTTGAAAGCGTAACGAGTTTCTGTGGCAGTTACCTCTTATTTACTGATCGGGCTGTTATCTCGTTGCCCTTGGCACTGTCAAAAAACTTCATGAGCGGGTGAATAGAGCGGGCGCGATCAGGGGTAAACGATCACGTGATTGAAAATGAGCGCTCGAGAGTTTTTAGAAGCACCCGAAGTGTCACAGAGTACTGTGACCAACGGCACGAGCGCGCGTCAATGTAGGTCGTCACAGCATATTCAGCCTAAGAGGCAGAAGCCTCTGGCTCCATCTGTTGCCACGATCGATAATCGTAATATTAATAAATGCAATATGCATCATAGTGGCAATAGATGGCAGCACAAGAACGCGGAGAGCGGAAGCAAGCGTCAGATGCGCAAACGCGCGAGTTTCGAGACTCAGGGGGAAAAATATGAGAGGATGGTTAGAAAGGAGAGACCAGCCAAGGGACTAGGTCAAATAAGCTACTCGTCCGGAAAGAAACGAACTTTGGAATTGAGGAGAGAGGATGCGAGCTCTCAACGAGGAGTATTTAGCTTTCCCATGAGTTCAAGTGTCTCCCAGTTATCCCCGTATCAAGTTCCATTGCTGGCCGAGCAAGCTGAGGACGAATTGCACAAACAAACGAGTGCGTGGCCGTCGCAGCGTCAAAGTGCTTGTTTATTTTTCTCCAAAGGACCTGTCGCCGTCAAATTGAGCAACGAGCCGGGGCGAGCAAGGACCGACGTCATAGGCAGCAGATGTGCGCCGCAGAACTACCCGCAAAGTTCTTCGAGTAACGGCGTCCACGCCGAAGGTGGCGGAATCCAGCGAGAACGTTGGCTGCATCGAGTCTTCTCTTCGTTAACGGCGTACCATAACCTGGTTTGGATATACGGACTCCCATACTGGATCAAATTTCCTGAGCCACGTCACGAAAAGACGTTTTCCAAGGTTGGATTTGGAAGCTGGACGATAATTGCGCCCTGGGGACTAAGTGCCCACTTGGAGGAGGATCTAGGTGCCCTTTTTCAACCGCAGAGGAGCATTGCCTGACTCCTCTGCCGTTTTACGCCTATTGCGTTGCTGTTTTCCTTTCCAGGACGGGGTCCTCAGTGTACAGCCTTTTTCCTACTATCAAATTTTAAGAATTCGCCTCATGTTATGACTAATCTCCTCATTTCGCAAGTTCAGCCCAGAGGCCGGTGTACGTGCGTAGGAGCCGTACCAATCGTGTTCTTATCGATTAGACAGTGATTATTTTGTTAATCACGGAACGTAAATCCTCGTGTTAGAGGATACGTTCGCCGTATCTTTCTTCCTTTAAAAGAAAGATTACGTCTTACTTATTGTTTTTATTTTGTACTTGCTTTTCTGTTATTTGCTTACGCAATTTTATCATGAATAAAATTATCTTTTGTTATGGCTACATGGCTGTTTACGATTTCATGACTTTCCTTTAAAAATCTTCCACTGCTTGCGTAAATATCCGTGACATGAAGATTCCTGGTTTGAATCCAGGCTGTGGAATTTTCTTTCCTATTTCCATCAATAATTTAAACATCTCAGGTTTAGTGTGTAAAAATCCTCAGACTATTCTTTATTTGCTCTTTAATCAATTAAAGAGCTGCTATTAGAAAATACCGTGTGTTTCAAAATTTCCCGAACTGCCCCTTCTGTATGTAGGAAAAGCCTAGCCTATGACAGCAGGAGTAATGTTCGGCCAACCACTAAAATAAACCATGCGCTGAAATAAATTACATAAAATCAGTTTTACATACTGGCAATGTGTTTATTTTATTTTTACATTCCCAAAGGAAACGGTGCATGTAGATTACACCATTTGCTCAAAGTGTTCACCTCTTGGCAATACGCTAGTCGATGCTCAAACGCACTGCAGGCATTGATTAGGATTGCCATCACCTGCCTAATTCTTTCCTTCAGTTCGTTAGTGCTTGCAGAGCGAGTCTCGAAGACCCTGTGCTTAACATATTCTCATAAGAAAAAAAAGATCCGGGGATCGAGGCGGCCAATACTGGCGTACAGAGACGGCGTAATGGGGAACAGCCCCATTCTGTTGGAACCAGATTTCGTTTTCGCCTGCTGCCTCGGCAACAGCTGGGCCAACCTCGTCTTCTAAAAACTGAAGGTATTAGGGGCCTATGAGATTAGTGCCCATAATGCCTGCCCAGACGTTTACTTTCTGAGGACGCTGGGTGTGTCCTTCACCCATCCAATGTGGATTGCAGTCGGACCAGTAACGGAAGTTGTGGTGATTTACCTCCATGCAAAGTGAACGTGCATTCGTCAGTGAAGCAAATACGACGGTATAGCGCAGCATCTGCATGGCATCTGTTCATCATTATCTCGCAACATTTCGCTCGACGATCCTCGTCACCGTCTGTCATTTCTTGATGAAATTGCATCTTGAACGGGTGGAATTCAAACCATGCAAGATGCACCATACCGATGAGTGGCTGATTCGAAGGGCGTGTGCAACGGCACACGTCGATTGTATGCCACAAGCACCAATTGTTGCGGACCTGCCCCTGTACGTGGTCGGCCTTGCTGTTGTCTCTCCGCAACACTTCCTATCTCTCGAAATCGTTTCATCAGAGTGGAAAGAGTACTTGGTGAAGGCTTCGGGCAGTCAGGTTGTTGGGCATAGAATTCGTTGGCGGCATTGTGCAACATCAAATCCCCTCTCGCGCAAAGGAGAACCATCTCTGCTCGTTCTTGCATACTGTATTTCATTTGTTTGTTTTCACGCAATAAATGCTTTTTAAACTGTTACTGTACCGGTATAAGTTTAATACCGTATATCGTAGGTTTTATAAATAAAACTTCTAGTATTTTTTACTTTAACCTTTTATTTCACTCTCATATTCGCGTATTTGCATTTATGTAAAATAAATATCGGGATTCGTAATGACTGGGAGCATCCATTAATTGAAAAAAAGAGGTTGAGAGAGTGGCTCCTGTCTACCAGCCCTTCAGCATACCTGCACAACAGCACTTTATGCAGGGAAAGTCATCTCCTGCGTTCGGGAACTTTTGAAACACACGGTATAGAAACATGTCGAATGATACTTTGAATGCTAAGATTTTAAGAGAATTTCTTTAAAGTTGCCAGTTATCTTTTGGTTTGCCTTAAAAGTGGTAAGTAAATTTTATTAAAGAAAAATAAAACATGTAGAATTATTGCTTCAACGTCTTCAACACTTTCCCATGGTTGTTCATATGCAGGCTACAATGTTGCGTTATATTGCCCAAACTATTTTTTTGGTTTGGTTTTGTTTGATATAACGTCCTTTTCAACTGCCATGGTCATTCCAGGACGGCGTTATAGGGGCCGCAAATTTTGCCTCGAAGGGTTCTTCAACGTGCAGCCGGCAAACGACTACACGGGGCCAACGGCTTTACTTCCCTTCCAGTGCGTAATCTGAGAATTTTCCCCCTGAAAAAATCCTCGTCGTCCTCGGCCGGGGTCGAACCCGCGTCCTCGGACATCAGAGGCGATCACGCAACCACTGAGCCACCGAGGCCGATTAAAAACTATTTCTTATGAGGTTAGATTGGCTATTAGTCTTGTTTGTTTTTAATTTTAGGATTGAGCTATAGCTTCATTTTTTGAATACGTATCAATCAGATTTGTGATATTTGTTCTTTCCTTTATTTTTATTATGGGTACTCACTATATTGGCTGAGACTAATCGGACTCCGGGGAGTCAGAATTAGTGTCGGGGTTTAATATTGTATATAGTGTTGGAGGTTTTGCTTTAATTTTTATGGCTGAGTATGTTAATATTTTAATAATAATAATAATTCCAAAGCATTCGCTTTCGTTTATAAATAAAATTCGCTTCATTTTTAATAATTCATATTAATACAAGAAATGCAAGAAGCAAAACAAGCTCTCCAATGCACGTCTTTGTAGAAATTTATTACAGCTGCTACTCACATATGTAAAAATTTTAAAAGTGACGTAATTGAATGATCTGAAGGGGGAAAAAAGAATGATCAGATGTGAAATTACAATTTTCATGTCGATCCAATATTTACGGCTAGGGAAAGAAGGAAAGCGAGAGAAAAATCGCGTAAATTAAGACAAAATGAGGTCAAGGGTTAGATCTCCACGGTCGCCTGCAATGAAGAGGAGGAGATTAGGAAATGGAACGTAAAAAATTTGTTAAATCATTAGTAAAAGGTCGGAATTATTAAAGAGTTAAAAATGAAATTAAAACAAATCTCGAAACGGAAAAATATCAATGGATCCGAAAAAAAACCCAACCGATATCGTAGACTCGGACTGATTAACTGAAACGTGATTGTTTTTTTTGTTTTTTTAATAAGGCAACATAAACGGATTATTTCAGCAATAACTTTTAATACTTTCATACCTAGCGTTAATTATTAAACTTAATATAACGTTAAATGAAATATTCCCTCGAGGAACAATTAAATTTTGTTTTCCTTTGAACTCGAGAGGCGATGAAAGGGGAGAAAAAGAGGGCGAGAGAGAAACAGTTGAACGAGAATGTTCAAAACAATGACCAATGACAAAACATTTGCAATTAATTTCAAAAACGATTTTTTAGCCGTCATAAATCGATATTGTGATTCGTGTGCAAACATTGAAAATTTTAAGAAATTAAAGTAGCATATTTGTTCGGCAGTTGTGTCAAGGACTTCTGGCGTTTCTCCCCAGGAGAGTGAAAGAAAAGAAAAAAGAAAGTTGACATATAATGATAATGTTAACAAAAACCATTGTCTCTCACTTATTGTTTATGTTCTCATTTGCTTATTTGCGTGTCGCATCGAAACGATGAAAGCACTTACATTTAAATATTTGTCAAAATCGCTGGAAGCCATTTGAAGTTTTAATTGTAGTAAGAAATGCATCAAGAATAATTAAATTTAATGAAAATATAACTTAACAATAAAAATAAATAAAATATAAAAATTGGGTATGCAGAAAAAGATAAGAGTAATAAAATATCTTATATTCATTCGGAACAAGAACAAATACAGGATACGTCTTTAGAATAGAAAAATTATCGATTTTCTCCCCTCATTTCACTAAATAAACGCTTTATATTCCTTCATGTTCTTACATAAGTTTTATTTTCATTACTCTAGTTAATGCCAATTTTTAATTGCTAAATTTAACAAAAAATGTTTGAACTATCGATTGCAATGAATTTAAAAAATCCATCTTAACATTTGAAAGATTTAGAAAGAAATCAATAAATTAATCTATACCTATAAATATTTAAACATCCAATGTTTGTATGTATCTATATACGTTTGTCCGGTTTTAAAATGCAACTTGGAAGTAAGATATAAAGTTGAAAATTAACATACATTTGTGTAATACAGGGTGAGTCAGTCGTTGGCCACCTTCATAATGCGAAACCTGAAGGGGTCAGGATGGTCGTGTTTGTATCAGGACTGGTTTGTATCTTGCATCAACAACGATTGATGAAATTAATGCTTGCCGTAGCCGACGAAAAAGACAGGCCCCGGCAGTGAAAAGTTACCTGCTCATCTTTTTCGTAGGCTACGATGCTTGCCTTAATGATTCACATTTTACAGGGAATAATTATAAAAAATATTAAATAAATAAATAAAATCACTATTATTTCTTTTTTTATTTAAATCTTTGGAGAGATATCAGAAATTATTCTTAAAATAATAAGAAAATACAAGTTATAGGGCGTGCAGCTGCTCAAGCTTTTGCTGAAAAGGTGAAGGTACTTTCCCTAATAAGCCAATAATTGGAGAAAATTTACATTTCATAGGGTGTTTCTAAAGTGTTGGCTTCCTTTAAAGAGAAGCTATGTTTATCTAAATACCAGGTAACCACAAAAGTTCTTGCCGTTTTTATGTTACCATAAAAGGAAGTGGTAGAAGATATGCAAATGAGTCAGATATAAAATCTGTCAGGGGGGAGCAGGAAGGTTAGCCTGTATAAATACAGGGCTGTTGGGCATTCACATCAATTATATCTCGTGCAGAAATGAGCTATCGACTATCGAAGGAGATGGTTAGGTGTTGTTTGCTTTATGACTTCATGGTGGACTTGTCAACAGCAGCATCACGTTGCCGAATGTGTCTTGTGTTTGGGGATGATGCTGTGAATGAACGGGTTCCAGAAATTCAGGTCGGGAGAATTTCCCATTTCTGATGAACCCCGCAGTGGTCGACCACAGAATCGCAAAGGGGTGCTCTTCCTTCATGACAATGCCCGGCCACAAGTGGCCATGGAAACCATAGAGTGGCTTGGCTGGGAAACTTTGTGTCATCCATCTTACTCACCAGATCTTGCTCCAACGGATTATCACCTTTTCCAATCTGTGGACAACCATCTTTGTGAAAAATCCTACACCAATGATACATACCTGCGAAAGGCACCCACGAACTTCTTTGAGCCCAAGACCGGCAAGTTTTACAGCCAGGGGATTGAACAACTGGAGACATGTTGGCAGAAGGCGCTAGATGCCAATGGGGATTAATTTGGGGACTAGCAATACGCTACTTTTTGTGTACATCATTTTGTTTTCTGGAATTAAAAACGGCAAGAACTTTTGCGTTTACCTGGTATATTTGAAAATTATAAAGACCACAACTAATTGTGTGAGAGGGCTGCTAAAACTGCTACTGTCAATATGAACAACCAAATATAAGACACGATTTCCACGCTCTGTGACCGAGTACAACTCTATTGAAACAGTTACATGTTGAAGAGGGATGTTGATGGGGCTGTAAACAGAGTTCCTTAACTCTCTCAATCCATATATGAAATATTTTTAATAGAGACAGAAATAATTCAATACTCATAGCCTTTCTTTGATATTCTAAAAAAAATTAAGGATGCAATGTCGAATTTTCCTGGCCAAACCTAATTGTACACAAAATCCCACTTTAAAGAATTCTTTCGTTTTTCCAAAGTGAATGTTTACTGTATTAATTCTAAAGATTTTTCATGTGTTACAGTCAAATTCAGATGTAATTTCATCAAACAAACAGACCGAGCAACGCCGGGCATATCTAGTAATAAATAAATTTTAATTATCATCAAATAGAAAAATAATAAGATTGTATTAGGAAGATATATTATTCTCTACATCTATATACATAAAATTCTCTGTATGTATGTCTGTCTGTTCGTTATGCATTTCAAATTCGCTGAACCAATCTTGATGAAATTATGCACGGTAATACAGGTTGACCCTGGGAAGGTTGTAGGCAGATTAAATTGATCTAAGGTCAAGGTCATGGTGGAAATATAACGCTCTTTTACTCCCCCCCCCACATTTTCTCTCTCTCTCTCTCTCTCTCTCTCTCTCTCTCTCTCTCTCTCTCTCTTTTTTAGGGGGATGCCAATTTATCTGACCACGTAAAGGCGTAATAGAAGAAGACAGATAGAAGAAGAAAGAAGATAGAAAAAGATAGTTAGGTGAACTGAAGGCTTTTATTGCTGAAAATGAGCCAAAGCTACTCGATGACTAAAGAGCTGCTTACAACAGGATAACTGATGCTGTCAGAAGACAGACGGGAAAACTTTTCTTTCTTTATACGCCTGGAGACACAGGAAAGACCTTCCTGATCAACCTTCTTCTCGCAAAGACCAGGCAGCACTGCATAGCTTGCTGTGGTATCTTCTGGCATTGCAGCAACATTTCTTACTGGCCCATTCAGCTTTTAAGATTCCTTTGAACTTGGCCGAAACGGATTCTACAATATGCAACATTTCGAGTAATTCAACCATGGCCAAGGATTTGCAACAAACCTAACCTAACACGGCTCATTATCTGGGATGATTGCATCATGTCACATCGCAAAGCGCTGGAAGCTGTTGATAAGACTTTGAAAGGCAGTGACAGACTCATGGGTGGAGTGACTGTGGTACTTGCATGAGACTCTCGACAGACCCTTCCCGTCATCCCAAAAGCCACAAAGGCTGATGAGCTGAATGCTTCTTTGAAGACCTCCATTCTCTGGCAACATATTTGGAAACTGGAACTGAAAACCAACATGAAAGCCCGTCTGTTTGGAAATTTAACAGCTGAGCATTTTTCACACCAGCTGCTTGTCATTGGCAGCGGAAGATTGCCTTTGTACCAACAGCTCGACTTGCATCAACTGCCATGTGGACAGATAGATGGCACAATAGATGACCTCAAATCAAAAGTCTTTTCTATCAGGAACAACAACTACAAAAGACTCCACCTGGTTGTGTGAGCGTGTGATTTTGGCTCCACAAAAAGATGAAGTCGACAAAGTCAACCTGCAACTGCTAAAATGTTTCTGAAACAGCAAATTCTTTCCGATCTCTTGATACTGTTGTCAATAAGGATGAAGCTGTAGAGTTTTTAACTGACAAGGACACCGCACGGACATGTCATCACGGATTTGGTTGAAATTTTAGGAGGTAAGCTACAACATTAATATAACTTCTGTATAAAAGGATTTGAATTAATGGCCTTTCGTTTCGGAGAAAAAACATAAAAATTTTTACGTTTACTATTGTAGTGCCAGACAAGTGGGAAGGTATTCAACTTAACAGCGATGGCGCAGTGGCTAACGTCAGGCCTCTGTGATTTCCTGGCTCGGGTTCGATTCCTGTCATTTTTTATGTTCTCTTTGTGTTTTTCGCCATTATTATTTGTTTGCACTTTGCATAGTAACATTCACATACATAAGCAACGACTGTGCATAGATCGTCGGTAGTGCGAAAAGATCTTTGTCGTTTCTTTTTCATTTCACACACCAAATTAATATCATTTTTCGTTTTTGCTTACTATGGAAATTGGTTTGGGGAGAGGGGAGGGGTGGAGAACGGATCCGGCAATGACCATCCGTAAAAATATTGTACAATGAATTTTGCATATTCTTTTTGACCCTGAGGTTGCTTATGTATGTGAATGTTACTATGCAAGGTGCAAACAAATAAAAATGGCGATAAACACAAAAAAAAAAGAAAAAAATGAAAAAAAAAATTGAAAGGAATCGAAAGAAAGGAATTGAAAGTGATGTTAGCACTGCGTCAAGTTAAATATCTTTCTTCCCACTTGACTTATCTGGCACTACAATAGTGAACGTAAAAAATTTTTTTTTCTCCGAAACGAAAGGCCATTGATTGAAATCCTTTTACACAGAAGTTATATTAATGTTGTAGATTGACCTCCTAAAATTTCAACCAAATCCGTGATACCAACGCACAGCCTTATCCTGAAAGAAACTTGGACCCTCCACGATTGTGCAATGGAACAAGGTTAGTTATCAAAAGCATGAAGCCTTATGTTATCGAGGCTATGATCATCATAGGTAAATACAAAAATGAAATTGTTCTTTCCAAGAATTCTGCTAATTCCATCAGACACAGATTTGCCAGTTCAGTTCAAGAGACTGCAATTTCCTCTTAAACTCAGCTTTGCTCTTAAATCGTCTCAGGGAAAATCTCTTAAGGTTGTTGGACTTGATCTAAAGTCTCTTTGCTTTTCTCATGGTCAACTGTGTGTTCAACTAGCTGCTCACGTGTTAGTAGTCCACAAAATCTTTACATCTACTCTAGTCAGAAAGGTTTCACTAAGAACATTGTTTACTTGGAACCTTTGCATTAACTAATTCCATGTTTTGTATGGGTTTGTGTTCAGCTATGTTTTTTGCATTGTTCAACAGAATAAACTCTTTCAATTAAAAACTATTCTTGACAAGTTTTTTCAGTTATATTAGCTTTCACTGTTTAGTTTACATCCTTCTTTTTTTATTATGAAAACCCGAGCAACGCTGGGTATTAAAACTAGTCTTCTATAATATTAATTCTTGAGTCACTCCTCAATATAAATTAATAAATTAATGGAGAACGTCGTAAACATTCATGTAATATGACTGGTCGACAAAGCTTAATTTTATAACCATAGTGTTTAATAAGAGACACAAGAACAAACCGCTTTTCAATGACATTCCCCTAGGTGAAGCTAGAGACATCATATTCCACCAGATTACGTTGTTATAACAACTTTTCTTGATCAATCATTTTAATGTTGTTTCTCGTTCCTTCTTATCTCTTTTTATCTCAGGGGTTGTTCTTTATCTCCCCCCCCCCTCCCCCAACCTCCACAGCCACCTCTTTCTAATTTTACTTCTTCAATGGCCAATTCCTTAAAATGACCGATGGTACCCTATGGATTGTTGTATCAGCCCCTTCTTAGCGGAACTTTTTCGCCGTAATATTGAAAAGAATGCCTGTAAGTCATTTCTGTATATCCCCGCCATTTGGCACAGGCACCTTAAAAATCATTACCTAGACGTTGTCACGTACAAATTTAGATTTGCAGTGGAAAACGTGTAAAGGCTTAAATAAAACGAGAACAGGTAGAAAAATAAAATTTTTAATTAGTTAACAACTCTCCACTGACACGTGATAAGTACTTGAATTGGATATTACTAATCCAGATGAGCACAAGCAATAATTTATCGAGACTTGAGCTCGATTACAAGCTTTGTAATTTTACATGCTCACAAAGGGCATGGGTCAAATAGGCAGAATGTAGAAATGCCTGACGCTCGTCGAACTGCCGTAGCAGTTTGTGTTGACCTTTTCCGTTGTCAGTCCGGCTCCTGTGTCTCTTTGCGAATATATGCCTAGATAACTATATTCACTCCACCTCCGGTGTTTGACGTAGCTTTCGGTGTTGACTGTCGCGAAGTCGTTGTTCGTAAGAAAACGCAGATTTCGTCGGAATGCTTTCTTTCACTACATTCGTTTCCACTAACAGTAAGTTGACCTTCTTCCCGTCAATGATAGCTTTTCCCTCGTGAGCCTAGGAAAAGTCTAGAAGTTCATTAATGTGATTAAGCGTGCCGAAATCTCGCCTGTATTCCAAGTCAGTAATTCCTAATGTAGCGGCTGTGCCCACAGGAGAACAGGAGAAGCTTATTCTCCTCTTCTGAAATTTGCGCTTGGCCTGTGTCAGCAGCTTTGTTAATGGCTGCTGACTGGGAAGATCGTTCTCTCACTTTTCGAGAGCAGAAAACTGAGCCACCTTGTTCTTTGAATTTCCCGGGCACTCTTTGCTCTGTCGCTCTTGTCTTCCTCTCACCTCAACAACGCTCCGACGCGCGGAGGCTTGCTTATTAGAGAGGTTCAGCAAAGCGTTAACGTGAACGTAAACGCGAAAATGAGTGACATCATCCAAGTTCACGTCCACTCAGACGTTGGTCTTGAAAATCTGCTTCAGCAAAGCGTTACTTCCCCTTACGAGAACACAAATATCCGCATCCGGTTCTTGCCTTAAGTGTGTATTTTGAAAGTTCCTTACTATTACGACATCGTAACATTTCTAAACTTATATTTCTAACAAAAACAACTATTCAATTATCATATCATAGATGTAAGTCTAAAGAACGCGTGTGCAAAATAATAGCATTTTATTTGTTCGTTTTATAAATAAGAACATACGGAATGGCAAACGTGAACGTACTAGACTAGGCGTTGAATTCGCCATGATTTAACGTGGAGACGTGAAGCAATGATGTCAGTAGTTCAGACGTTTTATTACCTCACGTAGACGTGATGCAGCGTGGAGCGGACGTGAAGCCTCGACCTAGATTTACGTCATTCCTGCGCTCTACATCATTGCCATGCCACACGTTTACTTTGCTGAACTTCTCTATTATCGCGCACCACAATGTCAGTCTACTCGTTCGCGAATTTCCTTTTTGCAGCAAGAATAAGCAATATACCCAATGACCTAGAAAAAACAACCATTGAATATACCTCAAAAGGTTTTTTTGAATATACCTCAAAAGCAAACCAAAAGCAAAAAAAAGGTTGTTTTTTCTAGGTCATTGAATATACCTCAAAATCAACCAATAGAACGACGCTTTTACGCGTGACGTCATCACAAAACATGTGCTGCCCGTTCGTTCACTTCGCTGCCTCGCTCGCTCGCTACAACGACTCATGCCATTCGAAAGGCGAAAGTTGTTTAATCAAAATGATCACGTGAATAGGTACCATGTATTCGGCTGATTGATGACTGCAAGGGCAGTCGAAATGCGCATGCGGGTTATTAAACTTAATGTGGACAAGAGGTTGTGCTTTCTTCTGTGTCTTTATATTTATCCACAGTTACTCGTTTTTTTTTCCAAAAATACTCACGTACTAAACTGCTTTTACAAAAGATTTTGAAAGTCGGACTTTAGAGAATCATCTTAAGCTTAAAATAAATGGACAAGTGCGAGTCGAATTCGCGTGGAGAGGGTTCCGTACGATGAATATGTTATCTACCATGTTTTTTTTTAAATCTGACCCACATTTGTTTGTGGTAACTAAAAAAATTATATATGGTACCGGATTGTAGAGGGAAATTGCTGAATATATTGTCTATTGCTGAATTCTATCTTCTTGTATATTCTTTAATACGTGGACTAAGACAGAGTGATAGAAGGTATTCTGATATTTCATTTTTTGATTTATTCTTAAAATTAATATTGAAGTTTCCTGCTCTAATAATCTTTTCGTGTGCAGTGATAGCATTCTTAATGCATTCGACGGCAATTTTCGGAAGGCATTTTGATGATTTGTAGACTGTTAAGAATTGAACACCAAATGCTTTGAATTGAAGGCATTCACAATGCCCACCCCCTGGACTATCTATAAATAAAATTTGCAGAAAATTAGAATTCGGGTCAACAGGCAGAGCTCTCTGGCTTAATTCGTCTCATAAACACTTCGGTTTTCATACCCATGAACTACTCTAAGTAAGGAATTAAACTCCCCCACGACATCTTCCTCAACATACCTACCACTATCCAATAGATAATTATAACTATACAATAACTGCACACAAGATATAAACCTTACTACGACAGAAAAGACGAAAATGATGCCTATACTTCGCGCGGGAAAGAAAAACTTTAGATGGATTTCTTTTTCCTGCAGTGCCACTATCGGCATCTAGTGGCGTTTTTGTTTATGTAGAAAAATATTACGATTTTAACTTTATATAAAAAACTAGTATTAAAGCCCGTCGTATGACGGGTGGCACAGTAGGTGAATTCGATTTTAATTAAGAAATATCGTCTGTGACAGGAACGGTAATTGACCCGACTGCCAATAATGAAAAAAAAAAATGCTGTCAATATGAAAGCGATATTGTCAAAATAGCTAAAGAATATGTTCTTACTTACTTTTCAAAACTGCTTATCGCTTAGGATCGCGGGGACAGGAGCCCTATGGAGGATCTCCAGCGCTCGTGATCTTCCGCTATCAGATGCATATCCCCAAGCAACACGAACTCAGATCTTTCCATATTGTCTAGCCACCTGTTTCTAAGCCGGCCCCTTGGTATCTTACATAACCATCGGCATGGAAAAAACAACTGCCTACTTCCACCTGTTTGCAGCATCACGTGGCCATACCAAAGCAACAGAAAACTCTCAGTGCGGTGAAGTAGCGGCTCAACGCCTAAACATTTATTGTGGTGCTGTGCAGTCTATGCAGTAAGGTAATACCTACCACCTCTCAGGATTCTTATTTCTTCCGCTAGCACACGCGATCGCACCCTTTCTTCTTATTATCTGAGATGAGAATGGGGAGAAAGATAGATTTGAAAACAGAGTTTGGCTTTCTTCCCTAGTTCGTGTTGTTATTACGGATCGCCACAATCGCGTCTGACAAAGCTTGCGTACCGATCCGAACATCCGATAAATAATGTTACTATGTTACTTGCTTATGATCTTATTCGAAAGCCCGTCGTACGACAGTTGCCACAACAGTGCAAACTGTAAATTCAATTTTATTTTTAAAAAATCGTCTGTGACAGGACTGTCCAAAGTAAAAAAAGCCGCTGTCACTATGAAAGCGAGACTTTCACAATGTTACAAATTCATTACTGTCAGTATCACAGTGATTAACCTAACATAGAAGAATGTCTACAACTGTTGAATGTAAACTTTGGTCTTCAGTGAAACTGGCATGTTGGGCTCGTTTTTTTCTGCTTTTTTGGCGTTTTTATCTCTCTTATTGCTATAATTTTCTCGGCAGACTGTTTTGGGGATATATTGCACGATTACTATATATTAAAGCAAAAAAAATAATTATATACATTACTGCTGAACACTTATTCATTTCATTATGAATCAAAAGTCGCGTGCCAAATAGATTAATCGGTTGCTTTGATTTTGTAGGTGAAATAGTGAAGTAGAGGAATAATATTCACCAGATCTTACACCACTTGACTTTTTCCTTTGGGGCTACGTGAAACAGCAGGTGTTTCGGATACAGCCCGAAAATTTGGAAGACTATGTGACGTGACGTTTTATGAGTCACGTGTGTCTGATGGGGAAAGGAATGAGGCAATAGCAAATAAGGTGTTTTATCCGTAGTGTTTTTGTTATTTGTTGGTTTTGTAATAGTAGTGAGGTTTGTTTGTTGTGTGAGGTTATTGTTTGTGGTGCGTTTGAAATAATTTGTGTATTGTATTGTTTTTTTTGAGAGATTGATATGCCGTGAGCGATCGTCATGATCCTCTGTTGGAGCTGTATTGTTAATGGGATTTCGGAGAAGATAGCACAGCTTCCAACAGAGGATTGTTGCGATCGTTTTCGGCGAATTGGAGGAACGTGTGTTTTTGTTTTGTTGCAAAAAAATTTCTTCTGTATTCTGTATATATTATATTATTATTTTGTTTGCTCTCTTTTCTTGTCGCTGTTAAGAGAGGTCCTGACATAAAATATTTATTGTTCTGTGGAACGTTACAAAAGATAAAACTAATGACTGATTTAAGCTGAAGAAAGTTGTTTTATGCAAGATCGAGACTCTTTGGAACTTTATGCTAAGAAATAACTGCAGGTCGTAAAAGGAGTTAATTACAAGTAACCTGGAACCAAGTAAATATGCAAACATAGTCTGAAACTGAATTTATTTATTGATATATGTTGTAATTCTCTTCCAACATGATTATTCGGCTCGCCTTACTGACTGAACGGAGATGTGCATTCATGAAGGACCCTGATTACGGCAGTAGAAGTGATTATTGACTCAACTAACCTGTTTAAAGGATACAGCCAAGTGGAACATGGCAAGACATCAACCGCCATTTGTAATTGCCTAGATGACGAAAATATGGTGAGTTCGTTCGATCCCTTCACGGCAAAACCATGGACCCGAGCATGAACGGTACAACGAAGCAACGTTAATAGTCAGATCAAAGATTAAGAAAAACTAAATGAATAGTAGCACACGAGTTTTATTGGTATATGTTAGATTAAGTTTTATTCATGTCGACAGCTGCTTAAAATAGAGCATTAAATAAGAAATCTAATTTCATTAAGCACATTGTCAATAAAAATTGGAATCAGTTCAGCATTATTTTGAGGTATGAGTAGTAATTCGGCGCATTAGTTTGGAATATTGGAATGGAAGCACTAGCGTATGCATGCTCATACAGTGCAAGAAGCAAGTCACTGAGCAAGTGCTGCCAGTGGTGATTAATTGATAGCTCACAATGACCAAGAGGGGTCACTGTTCCTCCCCCCTTTTCTACACATTAAAGGAGGGCATTGCGCTTTCATGCGCTGGTGTATATGGAATATTTGTTTCGGCAATGTGAGTTATCAGTATCACCCAATTTCAAAGTCAAGCGGCCGTCACCGCCTCAAGTAAATGGTTATTAGCTGAGGGTTTTCCTTTTTACTTTGACAAGAGTGCCAGCTGTGTTGAACGTTGTGTTTTACTAGGTCACGTTTTTGTAAATCTTAACTTATACATATACATTAAAAGAAGGGGCCCCTAGGAATAAGTTTATAATTAGAAGGGAAGGATATTTTGTCAAATAAATATATGTTTGGAATTAATAAATTGATGTATAGTCTGCCACAGTGGTGTAAGGAGTTTTCTTTTATCGGTCTCGAACTTTAGCTTTTCCCTCCCCAGGTACTTGGACGCTGAGTCTTAAGTACCACATAATTGGTATTGCGGGGGAGGGGACGCTACAACTTAAAGGAAAGAATCACTAATACACTACACAGCATTCCATCAGCTACATTTTTATGCGTGACAGGAGAAAATTTGGATCGTGTGAGACAATGTCTTTGAGTGCTTGGTGCACATTTTAAACATGAACGATAACTTGCGAAACCGTGTGAACATAAAGCCAACATTCATAAACTTTTCATATGGCACGCGATTTTTGAGTCACACGGTATTATGGTCCTTCGACCAAACTGGTTGGTTGGTTTATTAGAATTTTTGGCGTCGACTACTATGGTCATTTTGTGCCTATTACACAAGTTATATCTGTGCGCAGTCCGGGACAAACACAAACATCCATGCCCATGGCGGGATTCGAACCCACGACCAGGCGGACTCGAGAACTAGAAAGCTTACGCCCTAGCCCTCTCGGCCACCTGGACCGAACTGATTAACCGTCATATTGACCCTGTTCCAGAAGAGATAGGACATATATGCCTGTTAAAACTTGAACTTATTTTTGATACTCTATCAGAATGTGAAGGCAAAATCAAAAAATGGAAAAGTGACGGAACGACCGATTTTGCGAATACAGTAGCGATTTTTTAAATAATTAACATCGTTCTGGCAATGCAGTACTACACATTCTCAATGGTTTTTATTAAAATTTAAATAAAGATTAAATATAATTTAATAATTTAAAATAGCTAAAATTACTTATTTAGGATTTAATTTGATTTTTCTACTGTATTTAGTCTAGCGCGAATTCTTTTTAATGATAATAGATAGAGTAAAAAACGTAGCCAACGTCGGCTGCGAATATAAAAAGGTAGCCGACGAAAAGGAAGGCCACGTCGCGGAAAAGTCACCTGCTCATCCTAGGCTGAATAACAATGTAATCCTGATTGTTTCCATCTTGGATTTTAAGAATCAATATTTTTTCGTTTGTTGAAAACAATGAAGGTTGTATTGTTGATCAGCCTACCATGGTCAGGTGACTTTTTTGAGCCGGGGCGAAGCCGACGCGATATAATCAAGCCATGGCACTGATTTTGTGACATCATGCAAACAGATGGATTTTGTGACGTCTTGCAAAAGTTAATTTTAGAACAAAATAAGGATATTTAAAATTTAAAGTAAAATGATTTATTAAAAAAGTAAATAACCCATGTTTGGCATTATTGCATTTTATTCTACTCTGTTTACTTAGTTATCTAAAATACAAAATTCATATTTAAAATACGTCACGAAAACCGATGGGATTTCAACAATGCCAAGTGACGTAGTGCCATGGCTTTGCACAGCCCACTAGATAAAGGCCTGAGTGCTGTTTTCAAAATGGCGGCGCTCGCAGGCGGACTATCTGTGTGAAATATACTGAAATAAAAGAATTATTTCATAAATTTGCTTTAATCTTCTAACGAAATCTAAGTTTTTGAACTTGTTATTTAAATGGCTTTATGTTTCAATCATAACACTGGCAACATACGTGCAAATAAATATAGTTTCATTTTATTCAAAGTAGAGCCATCTATGGAGGAAGAGAAAAAGCATCTTTTGTATAACAAATTTCGAAAGCATATATGATGGTTTTAGAAATTTGCAAACATTAATTCCTGTAATAGATTAATTATTTTGGTTAGATTTTGTAAGAAAATTAAAGCAAATTTATGAAATAATTCTTTTATTTCAGCTTATTTCACACAGACAGTCCGCCTGCCAGCGCCGCCATTTTGAAAACAGCACTCAGGCCTTTATCTAGTGGGCTGTGGGCTTTGTATAGATCGCGTCGGCTTCGGCAGGCCGGGGCACTAAAAAGTCACATGACCAAAGTAGATCTAGCAACAATCCAATCTTCATTGTTTCCATCTTGCATTTCAACAATCAGTGTCTTTTCATTTGTTGGAAATGATGAAGATTGGATTGTTGCTAGTTCTACTTTGGTCATGTGACTTTTTAGTGCCCAGGCCTGTCTTTCTAGTTGGCTTTGGTATAAAAAACTATGAGTCAGCATTTATTCAGAATTTAACAATCAATTTTTTTTCGTTTGTTGGATACAAAGGTTGGATTGTTGCTCGGCACTATGGAAACGCGCATGGAGCAGGAGGAGTTAGCATTTTATATATAAGATGATTATTGAAAAACAACTCATTTGTTTTATATTTATCTTTATTCCTAATGTATTCATTATATTTATTATTTCAATTTCTAATTTTTATTTTGATCAAAACAGTATCAGTTTCAGGAATAGCTGAAAATACTGACCGATAGCACAATATTGAGATTTACCATGTTATTTTAAGACCATAGATTTCTTATAGGTTTTCCTGTAGTCTATAAGTAAAGAACTCTTTTCTGAATTTTTTTTCGAAATTTTAGGCTCAGTAGTTTCGGAGATAAGGGTGGGGGAATGGTCAATTTTCATCTTTTTTTCTTAAATAACTTTAAAACTATTAATTTTAAAATTATAAAAAAAAATATTTGGGACCCACACAACAAGCCCTTTCATTTGATGTCACACGGTACAGTTTGCTAAACTTTTTTTTTAATTTTCTAATTTGCCCCCCCAAACGTAACCCCTCATATTCAAAATTCATTCATTTACTTTACACGTCTGTGTTTGGGTCACAGAAATTCATATGTGCACCAAATATCAACTTAATCGGTCCAATAGATTCGGAGTAAATTGGCTGTGACAGACGGACAGACAGACAGACACTCCTGTCAGGAGTGATCCTATAAGGCCCGTTTCACACTGCTGCGGACGCTACGCGCGGAGACGAAGTCCTATTGTAACTGTAGGCGCTTTCACACTGCTGCGGATCGTCCGCATGGCCCGTCCGCATCAGCAAATTCCATTACAAGTAGTGTTGCTTTCACAGTTATGCGGAGTCCGCATGCGGACGAAGAGATTTGCAGACGAAGAGATTATCAGATTCAGTATACTTTCTATCAAATTGGTATATTTTGAGTATTTTTTGCATCTAGAAGATTTTTTTTTAGGTATTTTTGAATTTTTGTTAGATTTTTAGTATTTTAAGGGTTTTTTTTTAAGTAAGTTTTTAGCATTTTATTCGTTTCCCCCCTGTATTTTGGAAAATAGCTAGTGTTTTTCTTCGATGTATTGATGTTATATGAAAACATCGATTGCTCTGGTTCTAATATTTCGATGTTTTGAAAAATTATTTCACTTCTTTTTCAAAACAATAGGCTTTCCAATTGTAATGTTCCAATTGCATAATTATTGTAGGCTTGCTTATTACTGTACTTTTTTTTTTTTTGCTTTGTTTGCATTGACTGGATCAACGTTTGCTAATTCCGGTCCCTGTAACTGATGTTGATTGAAATTTGAATATCCGATGTTTTTATCCAGTATAAAAATATTGCTTAAAGGAATACATGTCAACAAACACTATAATAAAGTTTCGAGAACTATGTGCGTGAAAAAGTTTAATAAGGATACATTCATAGTCTGAATTTTGCAGTTTTCTTTAATGAACGACAATAAATTACAATCAGTCGCCAATAGCTAATATGAAAACAACTTCTCGCAAATATGGCAACTTCAAAACTGCTTTGAACTGAGGGAGTTGCATTTTGTCCGTTTGCTTTTTTTTCCCCGATCATGTTTCATTTACTAATTAACAGATGAATATTTAAAAGGCCCCAAAATTAAATTGCTCATGTCTTTTTTCAAAATTGAATTTCTGTACAAAATAAATATCAACAAACAATCTCAATGCGTTCCGTTTACCCTGAACTATTTCAGTTTGCCAGAAACTACCCGATTATTCCAGCAACCAAAACCTTCTCTGGGACCGCGAATTTCTTTTTCTGAAAATGTAATAGGCTGCGATAACTGTAATATGTAATTGCAGCGAGCTCATCGTGTAATTTTCCAGCAATGTGCTTTTTTATAGCCTCAAACAGGGATATTTTTATAACCTCTAACCGGGCTGCTATTTTCAGCTACAACCGTCCGCATGACTGTGAAAACATCACATGCGGGTGCGGAGTCCGCGTGTGTAGCGTCCGCACGGAGCGTCCGCAGCAGTGTGAAACGGGCCTGAAGCCTGTTTCACAATTACTGTTTGCGGGCGAAAAACAGGCGAATGCGGAAACTGATAGGATGAGCTGATATCTTAATTAAATAACGTGTGGGTTAAGCTTAAATAAAGTCAAAAATATAAAGTTAAAAAGTTGGTTATGTCAAAAAAACGTCATAATGTTCGGCATGTAAATCGACCCTGGTCTAATTTACACCAAGTAAATAAGGTCCGAATTACACAACACGCCAACAATTCTAAAATCAAAAATGGCGACCGGCCTCCAAAACCTTTTTTATTAACAAGTACATAGACCCCTTTTCTATAACTCATCCCTGATGCTTACAGGCACTGACACTTATAGTTACATACACGATTACTATCTTACTTCAAAGTAACATGAGACTATACCAAAAGAGAAAATTTGATTTATTTTCACCAATAATTCAAGCAATACAATCCGTGTTTTTCATATGCTTCTAGGTAAGGGCTATGATCAATTTTCAATCAGGAGAGTGGCGCCATCTAACGTGCAATTGTGCAAAATAAGGCTGGTCAAATTACACGGGTCTCCCTTATATCCTTGGAGGGGTGCGAATCCTAGACGTGCGGAGCGGGAAGACGAATTATTATATAGAATTAACAACTAGAAGTTATCCATAAGATTACGATGGTACTTAAATAAAGCTGAGTGAAGCTAAAAGTAGAAAAATGAGTTGAAGTTTATTGAGAAAGACATAAATAATAATAGATCGAAAAAATCGACAACATAAAGGTCGCGTCGTCACAAAACAAATGCAGCAGAGAAACTAAAAAAAAAAACTTGTGCTATGGCAACAAGCAACAAAGACAAGAAAGGTTGCCATTGTTACCCGTACCAATAAAAAAAATACGAAGTTCTGGCGTTAACGAAGTTCTGCCATTGTTACTTTAGAATTTATTTAATAGGGTAACGTCAACCACGTGACTTTACAATGGCGTGGCCATTTTGAAAATCGACTGAGGACAACCAACAAAGCTCTCTGCTTTCGTCGCATGTCGTTTTCTGATTGTTTTCACGCGGAAAATTTCAAAAAAGTATTGTTTTAGTCCTCATCCTACCCAGATGCATTTGCGCTCAGGCTAGAAGTGACGTAAGATGTCGGTTCCCTATATGTTATGTTTTTGTATTTTCCAGTATTTGAAGCATTGTAAATTAATAATTTTTCTGTTGAAAAATTTTTTTAAATTAACTGTTCATAATTCCTGACTTTTCTTATTACTCATTGCGATGCGTATCGTCGGGTTGCCTTTAAATATTTGTTATAACTAATGTATTGGTCAAGTCCAAGAAGCTGTCAAGACAAAGAAGGAAGCCTCTTTGCTATGGCTTGCAAATAAGTCAACTTCGAATCGAGTGTTGCGAAAAGCAGCAGCAAAGACAATATCAACAGCTAAAGCCAAGACCTGGAAGAAGTTTTGGGAGAAATTGGAGGCAGACTATGGTTCGGTAAACAAGGTATTCTGGCAGACCGTGCGCCGCCTCCGTGGAAAGAAGAGTTCAGATGGGAGGCTTCTGAAAACGGAGGAGAGCGTGTTGCATAGGTGGAAGGAATACTTTGCATATCTTCTTAACCCGGTGATAGCAACAACTGAGTCACATGAGGTGCACCTTGGAGCGGAGAATAGTCACGGTATTGTCACTGAAGCAGAAGTCAGATGGGCAATTAAGTCCCTGAAGACTGGCAAACCTGCAGGTGATGATGAAATCCGGTCCGAGATGTTAAAGGCCTTAAATCAGGATGGTATCCTGTGGCTGACTCGAGTGTGTCAGGTTGCTTGGATATCTGGACAGGCCCCTAAGTAATGGCAGACAGGAATTGTGATCCCTATTTTCAAAAAGGGAGATCAGAGAGATTGCAACAACTATCGAGGCATCTCTTTGCTCAGCATTCCTGGGAAAGTGTACGCTAAGTGTCTGGAGAAGAGAAGTCGGGAAATAGTCGACTCTAAACTGTTCGGAAGCAGTGTGGTTTCCAACCTGGCCGAAGCACGACGGATCACATCTTTGCTTTAAGGCAAATCTTTGAGCAATCCTGGGAGTAGGCAAAAGAAGTCTACGCTTGCTTTGTGGACCTCGAAAAAGCATATGACAGAGTTCTTCGGAAGAAGCTCTGGCAAGTGTTGCAAGAGTATGGAGTGGATGGGCAGTTACTGGTTGCTGTCATGTCTCTGTACGAAAGCTCTGAGATGTGTGTCCGGATTAATGGCATTAAGTCAAGACCGTTCACCGTGGGTGTTGGACTCCGCCAAGGGTGGATACTGTCGCCCCTCTTGTTCATTATCTTTATGGACTGTATAGACAGGGGCAGCCGAGGCGATGACCTTTTTTGTGTGGGTGACTGCCTGGTGGAGAGGTTGCTCTTTGCTGACGACCTTGTCCTCCTTGGATCTTCACGCACGGACCTTCAGCATGCATTAGACCGGTTTGCAGCCAAATGTGAAGAAGCTGGGATGAAGATCAGTGTGGCTAAAACTGAGGTTCTGTTCTTTTCAAGACAGCCTGTTCAGTGCGCTCTTCAAGTATCTCGGGATTATATTCACGAGTGATGGATGGCAGGAGAAAGAATTGGATGCTCGGATCGGTGCAGCAAGCTGTGTCAGACGTGAATTGTGGCGATCCGTGGTAACGAAACGCGAGCTGGATAACAAAGCCAAGCTCTCCGTCTTCAAATCTATGGATAATAAAGCTTTGTCCCCATTCTCACCTATGGTCATGAGGCTTGGATAATGACCGAAAGAGTGCGATCGCGGGTACAAGCGGCCGAAATGAGATTTCTGAGAGGTGTGGCAGGTATTACCCTACTAGATAGAGTGCACAGCAGCACAATAAGGGAGTTTTTAGGTGTTGAGCCGCTACTTCTCCGCATTGAGAGATCTCAGTTGCGCTGGTATGGCCACGTGATACGGATGCCGCAGACTGGTCTTCCTAGTCAGTTGTTAGTCTCTAAGCCGATGGGCAAGAGACCAAGGGGTCGGCCTAGAACCAGGTGGTTAGATTACATGGAGAATCTGGGTTCGGGTCGCTTGGGTATTACCAGGGAGGACATGCGCTTGATGGTGGAAGATCGTGATCGCTGGAGATCCTCCATAGGGCTGCTGCCTCCGCGACCCTAACGGATAATCGGGTTTGAAAAGTAAGTAAATAAGTAATGTATTGATTTATCAAATTTTTTATTAACATATTTATCTGTATTCCTTTGTTTGTTCGACGCCCGTTGGAACCTAATTCGTCGGTTTCCAACCATACTGATCCTACTAGACTTGCAGATTGAACAATTCCTTTTTGACAAAAATTAGACAGGAATGTGCCTCTGATGTTTGAATTTGCTGCAAAGAAGAGGTAATCATCGTATCGAAATAGGCATCAAAATAGCTGCCTGGCCCGAAATGTCCATACTTTCTTTATGCAGTGCCTTAACAGACATTAAAGCTCTAAATCAGTAATTCAGAGCTTTTACAGATACCAATTTATGGATATCTTCAGACGGTGTAAAAAGAGCTGCAGCCGCTGCAAACGCTATTTCGGAAGTGGATAGTGATAGTTACGTATCACGGGTAGTTCTGTCAACGAATTCTGTTGCTTGGAAACCCCTTAGCAGAATTAGGCCAGCCCCTCCTCAGCCCCCACCCCACTAAATAAAATTATAGGTACGGCCCTGCGACTATGTTCTTACAAAGACAAGATCCCGCATGAATCCAGTTCGAGGATTTATGAACTGAAAAGTGTTCGTGCCCTTGCATTTACGTCGGCCAATCGCGTCGCAGGATCTGTACACGGACAAAAGAGAACTTTCAATGCGTCAAAAATTACAAACCAGAATCAGGATTCGCGCAGCACATAATCAAGATTGGTCATGCCACAATAACTAGCAACTACAATATCTTACAGCACGCGACCAAATTGACAATTGAACAGTGAAGTGTACATGTCACCTCATTCAAAACGATTATGGAAGAGATCGAGTGAGGTGACATCGGAAGAAGTTAAAATAAATATTCTTATCGCCACTTCGATCGTCGGAACCCCGCTGGCAGGAATTGACGAGTCCAGAGAGCAAACAGCGAAAGAGCTTCGGGATTCGTCGAGCGGCGGGTATGCAAGAGAGGCAAAAGAAATTAAGAAATAAAAAAGGGAAGGCGAAGAGGCGAAGGAAATTGAATTAGTCTGGCTACCATTCTGAATCTGAAAGGAGGACTTCATGCTCGCCCTCACCGTCTCTAAAGAATGCCTCTCGAAGCTCCAGTGGCCGCGGTAAGAAGACTAGCTTTACCGTATCTAATGCTTGTTATTCCATGTTCGTTAGCCGGCACTCTCGGAATTGGAAACCCGACCCGACTAGCGAAGAAGACCGGGCAATTAGAAGTCAGCAGTTCTTAAAGCGGATCATCTACCCAGGCCTCGCTTACCTGATTTGAAGACTTTTCGTGCCTCGCCCCAGTCGAAGAAGAAGTCGCCCGATTCGTCATTCAGTGAGAATAAGAAGAGACGAGGAAGCGAAAGAGAAAATCTCGTCGCACCAATGCCGTACCATTCACTAAGGCCAGTAGAACTTTTAATTGCATTGATGAAAATTTAATGAACTCTAATAGTCTTAAAGGAATAATGACTGACCTAGAAGATAATGTTTCAATTAATTATGATGAACTGTCAGAACGGAATTTAATCATAGACAGCGCATATCGGGGAGAGACGACGTGTGATGATTTAGTTCCAGCACTTACTCACCTGTGTATCCAGAGTTCGGCTAGCTCATCGTCCCGTCCACCTACAGCTCCCTCTTCACGGAGGCACATCAGGATCTTTGTCGCACCTGCATCACTTCAAACTTAGCTGGTAGCGTCGATGGGGCCTCATTCGGCCTACCGCACTTGGTAAGCATCGTGGCGCCGTACGGTAGCAGTGTTCTTTCATTCTCTTCAAATTCATCACATACAATTCGATTAAGTGTTTTATTAGAAAACAAATGTTTATGCCTTTTTATCATCAAATGCAGTCTGCTCCTCCGGAACCCTAAACCAAAAGAGGTCGCCGTTTTCCAGAGATACGGTTGACTCATATACTCACCTGTATTCGCATCGAGTATGTCCGATCGCACCTTTCCACATTAGTACCGAAGGTTCTACACTTCAGAATCCAGCACTTCGACAAGAAGATTCACAAACCACGCCATAGCCATCGAGTGCAACATAGCACTTATTTAAAGAACTTTAATTCCGAATTAGCGATTATGGATTTCTAATTATTCATTTTTTGAAAGCATTTGAATTTATAATACTCGTATAAAGACTCATTCACGCTCAGTAAAATATTGTATGCAAATTTTGTGCAACATTCAAGAAAAGTCTCCTGTCCTCTTCTCTCTGTCCATTACCGGGCTTTGCAAAAGTTCTGTTACACTCTTTACATCCCCCAAAAAATGGACTGCTCATGACTTAGATAATTCCATTTCCACAAAAGGATCAAATAATATATTGGAAATTACGTGTTCACGACAAAAGCGATGGAAACGAAACGAGTAGAGATCGCTGCTCTCCTGCGCGCGGGCCACACGAAGTCCGAGATTGCCAAGCTCCTCAAAGTCAGCCGGATGACCATCCACAGAGTTGCGGACAGGCTCAAGAATGGGAGAGACCTTAAAGATCAACCTCGTTCAGGTAGACCTTAAGTCGTCAACCGTTTGGCTGTGAGAAAAGCCTTCGAACAAGACCCGACGCTCAAAATGACTGCGCTCGCAAAGAAAAAGAAAATTTCGGTGTCCACAGTGTCCAGAGCGGTCAAAGAAGAAGGTGGCTCTAACGTGAGGCCTCTGCTGACGGATCGGATACGGGAACAACGTCGGGAGCGCTGTCGCCGTCTTCTCAACGACTTGAAGAGTCATGGCGAGCGAATTGTCATTTTCTCTGACGAAAAGACCTTCACGGTCGATCCTGTCGTCAACAAGCAAAACGACTGCGTGGTAAGCTTCGGCCAGGACATCTCCAAGGTCCGCTACGTGTCTACAACCAAGCACCCGGCCTCTGTGATGATGCTCGGAATCGTGGCGTCGAATGGCGAGAAAATACCACCCGTGTGGTTCCCAAGTGGATACCGGCTAACGGCGGCTGATTACAAGGACATCCTGGCCACAAAAGTCCTTCCCTGGGTGAAGAAATGCGGACTACATCTTTCAACAGGACGGTGCCCCTGCCCACACGGCCAACACTGTGCAAAACTGGTTGGGGTCCAACATGACCTTCTGGTCGAAGGGCTTTTGGCCTCCGCAGTCGCCAGACCTCAATCCACTTGACTACAGCGTGTGGGCGCATGTCGAGGGGAAGGCCTGCAAGGTCCGTCACAGTAACGTCGACGAGCTGAAAACATCTGTCAACCGTGTGTGGACCAGAATTAGGAAGGACTACATTCGCAAAGTTTGCAAGGCTTTTCGGTCTCGTCGTGGAGCGGGTTCTTGAAGCAGATGGTGGCTACATTGATTAAATGACTAAATACAATGTTATTCTACATGATGGCACAATAAAAACATGTCTAACTGCATCGTCAACATCGTCGTGTCCATTTCTTTGAGGGTCGTCACGAGTGTAACAGAACTTTTGCAAAGCCTGGTATTATCATACACTCTTTTCACGTGCCTAAATGTTGCGCAGTGGAAAACCAGTAAAATAAGGCACCGAATAAAAAGAGTACACAAGCAAATGAAAACACTTAATTGTACATAGAACAATACTACTAATCCTAACGATCTAAACATTAAGGAATTATAATACCAGACACCTCATAAGCAATTATAATTATGAGCAAAATAGTCACTATTTCATTTAAATAATGATCCAATGAGCAACTCTCATTAGCATTTAAATACAAGACAATCGTATTGATAATGGGTGTGGACTAAACTTCGGTTGAGAAATAAATATTCAATAATCTTAACTCAAAAATAATCGCAAACACTTATTGCTAACTAAATAATATAACTTCAGTCTGGGTGAAATCTTTTTAACAATTTAAATTAAAATTAGCACAATGGATTATGCTGTAACAATCAAACATTCAATTTAGCAAGATCACCAAATCTTTGGTTAAGGCGTAAATGCTTAGTAAACAGTTACATTTGACAATAAAGTCCCAATTTAGATTGTATAAAGTCACAAGTCCGATTTGAAAAATAAATTTTAGTCCTTAATCAAATTACTCATAGGGAAGTGAGCAGTCCGTAGACAAAGGTTATCTACTTGTACTTCAAGCCACATACAAGTAAATAGTATACCACTGCAAAAATGGATAAAGGTATTTATCTTATCAAGTAAACTTTTACACGTCAATAAACTGTCTTTACACAAATAGTAACCGCTCTTTACAAAATTATGCGTCTCAGTTCTGTTAAAGTCTTAGCTTACTTAGGCTTTACTTGTATTCTAGCTAATATAAAGATATGGGATAAAAAGATAAGGCAAATAAGCACACTACATTCAATTGGATTCGTTTACGTAGAACGAAGCACACATACACTACCCTATCAAAAGTCATGGGACACCATCACTTTAATAGAAACACTCAAAACTATACATATTTTAGTATCTTGTTGGTCCACCTTTTGCTGCTATCATAGCTTCTACTCTCTGGGGCATACTGTTCACAAAATTTTGATACGTTTCGACAGGTAATTTTCGCCATTCTGCCATAAGTGTCTTGGACGTTCCGCACAAGACACAGGATTTCGGGCGTTCCGCACAAGCGCCCAATCGACGTTCCAACACGTCCCACTGATGTTCGATGGGTTCAGAACGGGGCTCTGGGCAGGCCAGTCAAGTTCTCGAACAACCTTTTCATCAAACCATATGCCTACAGCCCTTGCTTTATGGCAAGGTGCGTTATCGTGCTGAAACAGAAAGGGGCCATTGCTAAAGTCCTGCCAGAGAAATGGGAGTGCTGCGTTGTTCAGAATGTCTTGGTAACGCTCTGCGTTTAGATGTCCGTCCACAGAAAAGCATCCCCACACAATCACCGACCCTTCGCCGAACTTCACCGTGGGCACAACACAGCTTGGCAGATATCGTTCGCCATATCCAAACCCGTCCATCCGATTGCCAGATGGTGCAGCGGGACTCAACACTCCATTCAAATATTAGCTAGAGTCCAATGTCATCGCTCTAACAGTTTTGCCTGCGAGATGTCATCCAACAATTGTACCTTTCAGTCATTCTTACAGCATTCACGCAAGCATCATCTCATAATAGCATACTCTCTGTTATGTAGTGCTGGGAAGAATGTCAACAGTGAAATTGCAAAGGAATGTCTCATTTTCATTCAAATCAGGGCAGTCGCATGACTTTTGATAGGGTAGTGTATATCTTTAAATTGAGCTCTTCGAATTAAATGAGCACGTTAAGATTTTACGAGACGCCCGAAGCACAAGAATATACATAAAGATAGATCATTGTACCAGAGGAGGAATCTATTCATGAAAGCGTATCCTGGAATCTTTGCGCCACCGAGGGCGCTACGGGTTCGACTAGTCCTGAATAGCAGACGACACTGAAACAGAAAATGTACAGTTTTTGCAGCTTTGTTAGTTTTAAACAGAAATTTAACTTTTTTTTTTTTACTTCAATTAATATCAGTTTAATATTTTCTGATTTAAAAAACATGTTTAATAATTGACATTAAAATAATAGAATAAATAAAATCAATTTTGTTTCAAAGTCTACTTTTTTATTTTATTCAAGCGTTATAGCATATTTTAGCTTCTTGTTATTAGATCTTTTTCTTTCGAAACAAGTTTCAAATAAATGACAGAGCCTCATTTCGATAAAATAAATAATTTTTAGAAAAAACATTTCTGCGTGCTCCCGGCTGCAAAATAACGATGTCTAGCTAATTATTGGATGCACGATCTCTGGGAGCCTGAGGAAGAAATCTGTTGTTAGATGTTAAGATTTGCATTTTTTTTAACATGCTCATCGATGTTTTGCAGGCATTCATGTATTGCAGAAGATACACGAGTAAGGTGAGACACAAAAATTGTAAAGAATGTACAGTGGTGGAAAAAAGTTTGAGACCACTTTGATTCTAGAAAATAATTTAATTAATTATGAATTTGTTCATGTAATAGAATAGTCCACATGTTTCTGAGCATTGTCTACAAAATGTATGTTCAACTACGAAAAAGTAAGCAAGAAATTAAAGGAAAGGCGCATTATGCTACTAGAGGGTTAGGAAATAAGTTTGAGACCAGAATGGAAGAGTCCATGCAAATGAACATACTCTGAATAATTTTATCTTTTTTTCGTATGTGGAAACTACCTTAGCATTTGCAAAGTGCATTTATCAAGATGGGTTCGGGAAAACAGCTCACTGATCACCAAAAAGGTCAAATTGATGCTTTCAGACAATGCGGAAAGTCTGAGCGAGCACTTGCTAGACTAATTGGAAAATCAAAAACTGTAGTCCATAATTATCTAGCAAATCCACATCTGTATGGCACAAAACAGAGATCTGGCCGGCCAAAAAAGCTCAGTTCCAGAACTGAAAGGCAAATCTTGAGAATGGCTACTTCTACAGGTGCCTCTTCCACCATCATGACCCGTTCAATTCATTTGTCTGTTCATCCACGGACCGTTAGAAATGTGTTATCATCATCAGAAAACTACAAATTCATCAAAATGAAAGCACGGCCGAAGTTGACAGCAAGACACAAAGAAGCCAGATTCAAATTTGCCAAGCAGTACATTGGTGATAATCAACTGTGGAACCATGTCGCATTTAGTGATGAAAAGTTTAATTTAGACGGGCCAGACGGTATCCAATACTATTGGCATGATTTGCGACAACAACCACAACTACTCTCACGACGTATTCAAGGCGGGGGATCTGTGATGATTTGGGCTTCTTTCACACAACAAGCAAAATCACAGCTAGCATTTGTTAGTCTACGAAGTAAATCGACTGACTATCAAGACATCTTGGATAACTTCCTCCTTCCTTATCGTGACCAGTTAAATGATCATCAGTTCATATTTCAACAGGACAATGCACCAATACACAAATCAGCAACAACTTTGGACTGGTTAAAATCCAACAACATGGCAGTTTTAAACTGGCCTGACTGCAGTCCAGATCTTAACCCAATAGAAAATCTGTGGGGTGACATGGTTCGACTGGTTTATGCTGGAGAAAAACAATATGAAAGTGTATCCGATCTGAAACAAGGGATCCAGCTAGCATGGGACCAAATAACTCCCGAAAAGCTTGAACTGGTGAAATCAATGACAAACAGGCTTATCAAAGTAATTTCTAATAGACAAAGTACTAAATGCAATGGAAACCCAAATAAAAATTGTTCTCAAAGGAAAAATCATCCTGGTCTGAAACTTTTTTCCTGACGATCTAATAGCAAAATGTGTCTTTCTATTAATTTTTCTTGACTTTCTGTTAAATGGACGCCAGTTTTTTTGTTTAAAATAATTCATTTATGTTAAAATATTCTACTGTATAAATTATTATAATCAAGTAAATGTTTTTCCAGAAATACAACCTGGTCCCAAACTTTTTTCCACCACTGTAGTTGTCAATACTTAAATTAATATGAATTTATTAATTAAATAACATATAAGTCACGACAATCATTGTTTACTTACAAAATAAATTAGAAGAATTTTTTTTAAGAGTTTTACAGCTCTCCTTCAGCTCTGCATATGCAAAACAGGACTAGTCAGGCCGCCATATTGAAATATAGAAAAAGCTATCAGTTTCACCCCCATGAGAATATATTATCCTTTGTCGCACGACGCAATATGAAATTAAACCTGGCTATACAAGCCTGCACTAACACTCGTCGAAGTAAACTACGAAGTGAGTATTTATTTTCACTTCCACAGAAAACGCATACTGAGAAAGAAAATTCACAAACATTTACGGAGTTGCTTAATTTCTGCGGCTTATCGACCCAGCCGCCGGCTGTGTTGCAAGTAGCAAATTTCGGTAGAATTTTCCGAGCGGAGTTCTTCTCGCCAGAAACTTAGCTCTAGTCTCTTAAGGTGGCTTACCGTGACAGCTGGAGATGGCGACGGCGTAATTGTGTATCCGCCGTTCACTACGACGTCTCGGTAGCTCCTCCCTTGAGAATGGATTTCCCTACGTGCCTTCGTGGCATCGCTCTTCCCGGACTCCGTCGTAATATTTGCTGAAACCTCTCACTTCTTAACAAACGTTTTGAAGCATTCGCCGTGTTTTCGACGCTTTGTTTAGCCAAGCCAACGTCTTCATTTAGCTTGTGTCGACGAGCATTCTTTCGAGCTCCGAAATAAACGTCCGCCGCTGAAGACTTTCGCTCCGTACTTTCGTCTTTTCCTCTCGTCCCATCTATCTCTCCTCTGCCATAGCCCCCTAGATAGATTTACTATCTAGGGGGCTATGCCTCTGCTTCAAAATCGAATCGCCCGCCTTCTTTCTCTCTTCCTTCTTCCCAATCGCCCTCTGTCGCCAAAACACTCGGGGTTTGTTACAGCGAGGTTTATTTTGCTGTAACAACTCTGCTAATTAAATAATTGTGACAGTACATTTGTACAATCTACTTAAGCAACTGATTCGAGCGATCTGTTAACGCAAAAGTGCCCAAAAGTCCCTTTAATCTTGTACGATAATGCAAATTATTATAAAAATATTTGTTTGTCGCCTTTATAAAGGATTTATCTATAACGGAAAATTAACGCTGCGCCAAGTTTAAAGGTAAATTATCCTGGAACCGATTTTAAAGCTCTGATATCCCGTCTTTACGGTGCAAAGAAAAACAGGTTTGACTTCACCAGGATAAGGCTTCAAGCCACACGCAAAATCAGTGGTTGCTTCATGGCCGTAGAAACAGGAATCGGGACTATCGACTTCAGAATCGCCAGATGCTGCTATTGTGTTTTTGGTCTACTTAAAAGGACTTTAAAAAAGCGAGACATCGCACATTAGATGATCTATGGAAAGCCTGCAATGAAGCATGGAAAACAATTCCGCTGTGACCTTTAGCGCGCACTGTTGCAATGGAAGTTCTGATATCATGCCAAAGCGAAGATATAAGATGGTGGTGCATGGATTTCAATAGCAGCAAAAGCATTCCAATCTCGTCCACCTAAATGTCACGTGATTTCATCGAGCCAATCACATGAGAAAGGTACATCTCGAGCCACATCTCAACACCTCACGTGTTGCATATTTGAATTTGCATCCGAGGGTCGCGTAGCTGAAACATCTGTTGGTTGGTTTGTTGGTTTGTTTGGTATTAACGTCCTTTTCAACTGCCATGGTCATTTCAGGACGGCCTTATAGGGGCCGCAAATTTTGCCTCGCAAGGGTTCTTTAACGTGCAGCCAGCAAACGACTACACGGGACCAACGGCTTTACTTCCCTTCCGAAGGAAGTGGGTGATCTCAGGATTTTCCCCCTGAAAAAATCCTCGTCGTCCTCGGCCGGGGTCGAACCCGCGTCCTCGGGCATCAGAGGCGATCACGCAACCCCTGAACCACCGATCGCTGAAGCATCGCGATCGCAATATAAAAAGAATGGAGACAGGAGAATCGAGGCTCTCTCCTATTGACTCTCAGGCAAACCAGAGCTTCGAAGTTCCACTAGCGCTTCGGGTGATACGAAATGTCGGAGTGAGGCGCACGTCAGGGTGCTAGGTACTATTTACGCCGTTCTTAAAAATCTCAGATGGATAAATTTTGCCAAGAGTCTCTCAGCTTTAAAAGAGAACGGGTCTAGTCCCTCAAAACTCTGTGAATCACTTGAAATAACCAAGAATAAACCCTCAAACAATTTGCTCAACAATGACGACGGACCAGTGCTGGTAACGGAGTGGTTACCAATAGTCGACACTATTTTATTATTATTTATAACCAATTGAGTTTTAATCATTTCCTGTAACAAACTTAGAATTTGGACTGTTTGTCCTCACGTGTTCCTATACTTAGTCATAACTGTAATCGGGTGAACCCGGGTTGGCTCTTGTAAAAGGCTGCGTTTAGATTAGCTACTGTGTAAGCTTTCCCTTACACCAGTTCTCCTGTTGGTTGTTTTGCAGCTCCGGTTTTATATAAATTCGCGTGTTCACTTTGTATTAATGTACATTTCACTGTTCGATTTTCGTTGTATTAATCAAAGTGCGTGGAAGAAGTAAGTCATCCTCACTATTCCCAAGCCGGGACTTGATCCTGCTCTTTCCGTCAGCTATCGGCCCATTAGCTTACTGCCAATGCTTTCCAAGGTCTTTGAGCGAACTATTCTCAAGAGGTTCAGCGATTGCTGCGAGGCAAGCAACCTATTTGTGACGAGCAATTTGGCTTTCGCACAGGTATGGAAGCTTGCTGCTGATTTGAATCCTCTCAATCTTTCTATGTTTGGTGATCTCGTCTTTCTTGACTTTCAAAAGGCTTTTGATCAAGTCTGGCATGATGGACTCATTTACAAGATGATTACTTGCGGCTTCCCTGATGACCTAATTGCCTCGGTTCGCTCCATCCTGACAAATAGGACCTATCGTGTTAAGGTTGGTGACTCCTTGTCAGTCACTTGCGATGTAAATGCTGGTGTTCCCCAAGGCTCTATCCTGGAGCTTGCCTTGTTCAATTTCTTTGTTCACGACTTTCCTAAGTTTGCAAAATGCAATCTTTAGTTGTTTGCTGACGACGAGTCCATCATGCCCTAAGTCATCAGTCGTCTACAAAAAGCTTTATACCCCTGTGAGAGCTGTTTTCTACGTGACGCCTAAAGATGAATGCTGGTCCTCTTTTTTTTCAATAGTGACGAAGGAGCCCGCGTATCACCAATTTTTCTGCCATATTTTTACACTGTCTGATGCAGGTGGCACAATGTCTATGGCATTCAAATTCGTACTGTCGTTTCTTCTCACTCTTTTCTCTTAATAAACTGCGATCTATCCTTGTGGTAAATGGTCTTCGCCCAGAATTCGTCAAACTCTAACCCCCCTCCCGAGTCGGCCACTACTTTTGACTCAACCTTTGTACATGTACACTAGCTGACAGAAAAAGTGAAGCACCCAGAAAGAGTAGTCTAATATTATCCTATTTCGGTACACGGGCATACATTGATGTGTGAGTAAACGATTAAGATTCACAAGGATCTGTAATGTCTAGAACGCTCACCAGAGCGCATTCGTAATGTCACCGACATGTTGTTGATAAGTTGTTACCAGTCAACTGCTGTGAGTCCGACAGTTAGGCAAGACGTTCAGAGAGGATTACTGTACTGTACAAAGCACCCGCGATGCCTCGCAGACGCGTTAGACATCCTATCCACTAATTGACAGCATTTGACAGGGGCCACATTCTGGGAATGCATGAGACTGGTTGGTCGTATCTTGGACTAATAACTTATGTCGCAGTGGCCCGATGTTGGAATCGATGGGTACATGTGGGCACCCATGCACGTCGTGCGGGTTCGGGTCGACCAACAAACACCACCTCCAAGGGAGGACCGTCTTATGGTGTTCCAAGCATTAAGGAATCCCAGGGCATCGGCACCCGCCATCCGCGAACATATACTGGAGACTTTACAACACCCCGTGAGTTCTCGCACAGTGTCTCCACGACTCGCATCTGCCAGATTGGGGTCCTACCGCCCCATGCGTCGGTTACCATTAACATCACAATACCTAAGACTGTCTTTAGACTGGTGCCTTGCCCGGGAGGCATGGACAGAGGATGAATGGCGTCGCATCATGTTTAGTGATGACCATCGTGTTCGCGCATGGTGGCGACGAAGGCACAACCCTCCCATATTGTGGAGAGATACACAGGCGTAACCCCTGGCAACATGGTGTGGGGAGCCATCGTATATGCATTCAGGTCACTTTAATAGTGCTTCGGCAGACTTTGACGGCACAGCGATACGTCATAGACATTCTGCGTCTGCACGTCCCATCCCTTCTGGCACAGCACCCTGGGACATTATACCAACAAGACAATGCACGCCCACACAGTGCACATGTCTATGGACCGCCTACAGCATGTTGAGGTCCTCCCGTGGCCAGCAAGATCCCCGGACCTCTCCATCATTGAAGACGTGTGGGATGACACTGGAAGGCGATTCCATCCCAGTACTAACCTGCGGGATCTGGAGGGACAGCTGCAATAATTGTGGACTGACTTGCCTCAGGAGAGGATCCAAAGGCTGTTTGACACCATTCCGAACCGCATAAGGGCATGCATTGGGGCCAGAGGGGGTGCCACACCCTACTGACCTGGCGCCAACATTCCACCTGTACTGCCAACGGCGTTGTTTGTTTCATCCCATATTGTAATCAGTACAATAAAGTCACATGTTCTTACATCATATGTCGTTTCATTCACTTTCAACCACTCCTTCTGGGTGCTTCACTTTTTTTTTGTCAGTCAGAGTGTATAGGAAATCCTTGTGTATAGATCGATATTTTATGTGTTAGTTTTCTTTTATTTACCTCATTTTCTTGTGAAGACTATTTGAATACTCTTGAATGCCTCAATCAAGACCTCCTTTACTTGTCTGAATGGTTTAAAAATAGAGGCCTTATACTTAATACGGAGAAAACTAACATCCAAGTATTCACTAAAGGAGATACACCGAATAATCCAATTCAGATATTGGGCATCAGTTTTGATCCCAACTTACGTTTTAATGTTATGATTGACTATTTAATCAGTATCTTGCATCGTAAAATTTATCTTGTCAAAAGATTAAGAACTTTTTCCACCGTGAAACAATTATCTCAATATATTAATATGGCCATTGTCCCAAGTCTTGCTTATGGAGCAGTATTTTGGTCATCCACATAGAAGGCGAACATTAAACGCCTTAACAGTAGCTTATAACACTATCATACGAGTTGCTTTTAAACTTAATAAGCTGGATTCGGTCACGCAGGCGTGTGTTCGTCATAAATTACCAACTATTGAAGTCATTTATAAAGTTGCACTCCTGACTGAAATGGAGTGCGCCATTCGTTATGAGAACCATCCTGCAAATTTTGTTAGAGACTGGTTTAAAACAGGTGATAGAGTCCGACAAACTCGTCGTTACCAGTTCGACAACGTTTTTATGTAGTACGTTTCCTTATGGTGCAATATCCCTTTGGAACAATTTACCTTTTACTTTACGGAGTATGGCTGCCCTTTGTACTTCCCACAAGTGTATCCTGTCTTGCTGTCATTTCAAACGTAACCTGAAGCAATATATGATTAACGAGTAGTTGTCTTGGTTTGGCTTGTGTAATTCTTAGTGTCCCTTGTTCACCGTTAGGGCTTAGTTTAACCCTTACTAAATCTGTCGTCTTTTAAATATTATAGATATTGTGCTTTTTATCGTTGTAATTTTACTCTGTGTGAGTGCTTACATTAAATAAATAAAGAAATAAAGAAATAAATAAATATACTATTGCTGTTTTATAGATCCGTGTTAGTATATTGCTGTTGTAACCTTAAGGATTATTTAGCTCTAACATAAATATACAGCAAATTAGCTACTCGAAAACCCTAAAAGCTCTTCAAATATGTTCATTAAAGGAAGCCATAAGTCTTATTTCTGCTAACTGCGGCTTTACTGCCTTGCATAACAATCACTCAATGACATTCGAATTCCAACTCAATCATCGATCCATTCAAGAGAATCGAGGCTTGCCAAACAACTCTCGGATGCTTTCGATAACTCGATTAGGTCATATCAATAATTAAATCGATATTAATGATCGAACCCATAAAATTTCGAACCAGGCTTTTACGCGTTAAAATATGCATCATACTCTGTGCACACTACTAGTTTTGATCATTTACTAGTATCTAGACATTAAGCTTCTATAACTAAAATATTTTATCTACGATATTAAGATCTGAGACCCCATTGGAGTATTGAAATGGAACGTACACACGTAAGTAATTTCTCTCCGTTTATCAGCCTTTTCATTACTTTTCAAGTCATTTAAGATCGTTACTTCCATATTAGTTAATTCGTACAGCATCGAATTAGATTGTTGTTTATAGCATATTAGTGATTCCCAAAAACGCAAGGAAAAAAACAATGATAATTTTCCCTTATGGCAGCGAATTAATCTAGCTATTAAAATAAAGAGGTCACCAAACACTCAAATGTACCCATGAACTTGGAATTTCAATCATTTACTAAAAACAAACCGAATGAAATACTGGAAATTTCACCAAACACTCAACTTTTTATAGTCAAGTTGGTAGAGGAAACTATACAGCATAATAGTGACGATTAATTAAGTATTTAAACTGCATGAGTCGGGATGAATGATAACACAGGGCAACAAAAAATAACTTTTAAAAATCATCTTTAGCGTTGAGAGCTGATTCTTATATGTTAAATCCGTATCTGACCTTAGTTTTTTTCCTATCATCCATAGATTTCTTGCTTTTCAATGAAACACTTTTAAATTATTCAGACTTTGGGGCCTGATAAATTTCCTTGTGGTCCAAAAATATGAATACTTTAACACTGCAACTGCTTCTCTTCACACCCATTACTTTAACATTGAAGTCTCTATGTGCGTAAGTTAGAAACGTGACGTTATTGAAAATCTAAAAACAGATTCGGATTCAGCACACAAGAACCACAAGTATAAGTCAAATTCATTCAAGATGATTTTTCATTTGTGTGATTGTCACGGAATTTTGGAACGAATATGAAAATTAAAAAGAATTCCGCAACAAGAGTTTTGATTAACAGCAATTTATAAAGGAAAGCGAAGGAGCTCACCTCGGGAAGAGAAAATGGATCAGTCTTGCGAGTCGCGCGAGGGAACCACGAGAAGAGGAGGGGAGCGCGTGAGCGCGAGAAAGAGGAGAAAAGTGAGCGACCGATGCGAGAGGTCGAACGGGCGAACACGTCGAGTGGAAAATTAAGTGGAGTTTCATGCGAAGGGCGTCGGAAAGGGAAGAAGGCAAAATCTTCGCTCTTGTCAGGGGAAAATAGCGGAGCCAGCGAGCGGGGCTATTCCAAGACAAGGCATGAAATTAATATGTGTTTCTTGCATTTAAGAAAACGACGCCATGCAGCTGAGCAGCCGAGGACGGTATGAGAACGGCGACGAACGGAAGAGAGTTCCAGCCGGTCCCGTCTAGAAGCCGGAGTGGAACAGAATTTCGGCCGGTGCGCATTTGACGGTAATGTGATTTTGACTTTAAGTAGCTTACGTATCTGTAACCTCCCTTCGCTCGGTTTCTCTCTCGCAAATATTACCAGTTGCCGTCTAGCTATAACCCGTGACAGCAGAAACGTCAAACTGAAATTTGCCGAACTGAAGTGCGCAAAATTCAGTGCGTCTGTTCACGGTATCTTTCCTTTTAGTTTCTCGGCTTATCAAGAAACTGAAGTAGGAGGCCTTTTGCCGACGGTTTAAAAAGAGAACAACAACAACAACAAAAAAAAAAAAAAAAAATAAATAAATAAAAGTGCGAAAAGAAAATTTTCCAATTAGGGAAAATGGGTTGCCTTCTCCTTGTGTTTTTTTGAGTGTGATATTTCCAACGGAGAATAAGGAACAAGTTTACATATATGTGTGATTCTCGAAATTTGCTTATGTCTCATGGAAATATCTTGGAACCTCTTTAACCGGCTTTTGCGCCATAGTTGGATAATTGCATTTTAAGTGCCATAAAGAATACGGAGCTGGAAACCAGCGTGGATATTATTTATTGTGGATCAAATACATAGCCGTAGACCTATTGCATAATTGAAGGTCATTTTATTAGTATAATCTTGGAATGTAAATGTTTTTATGTATTGTCTAAGAAGAGGAGAAATATCTTTAATCCCTTAAGTTGTAAGGATTGCCTGATTGCATATTGAGAGGCGTTTATGTGTATTACCACAAGAAATAGCCTATTCTTTGTTTGAATTAATATATGTTTATTTAACGTGCTACAATAGCCTTAAGCTAGGAATACAAGTTTTATCTTTGGAGATTCATCATTACTGACATTATTACTTTTCTTTCTTTTGTGCAAACGTCCCTTGGAGTTCTAACTTCTGTGGAGCATCGGCCATCAGAGGTGACGACGAGCTTCGTACGGCTACCAGTTTCAGTCGTCTTCCGAGGACACCGCTTCTCCTACAGGAAAAGATAACTTGGATGTAGCTAATCAGGCTGTTTTTATTTGTATACACACTTTGTTAATTATCAGGAATCATATTTAAGAAGTTAACCTCAAGAAGATTGTTGTTTACTTACCTGAGAAATTTGTGCCTTAAAGCAGAAAGATCCTGTGAAAAGAAACAATACTCAATTATTGATACTTTATTAATTAGAAGCAATTAATAAACTTTTATTTTTATTCATTTATTCACATCTGCTCTGTATTTCTCTCATAATTCACACTTCCACGTTACAGTGATCTATGAATGATTTTTGACGTAGAACTACGTCTATCAGGGGTGCAGCCGAGGAAAAATTCAGACGCGATTTTTCGTTCAAAAAGTGATGTACATATCTCAGTCTATATCTTTCTATCACTATATCCTACAACTATGGTCATTATCTCGTTGGAAAGAGGAAGGTTGAGTCTTGAATAATAAGCAAAAATTTCATCAAATGAGCCACTGGATCAAAAGTTACAGCAAGTTAAATTTAAGTGAATTTTATGCTCGCCATCGTAATAACTGGTGTTGCATTGTATACTTAACATATTAACTGGTGTGGCACTACGTAATTAACCATATTAACATCTTTTAGGGAGGGGGTAACGAATTGTAGAGTGTGCTATCCATATAGCGTGATATCTCCACCATGACCTACCTAAAACCTTCCCAGGGTCCATCGGAATTACCATGAAAAATTTCATCAAGATTGATCTATGATTACCTTGAAAATAAAATAAAACTCTTTTTCGTTGTGGAAAAAGAGTTTTATTTTATTCTCAAGTTAATCATTTGCATTATCCACATTAGATTTCTAGACAATTAAGATTGGTCTAGCCAATTTGAGATGCATAGCGATCAGATAGGTCCATGTGTGTTTCTTTCTTACATAAATCTATAGTCCAATCTTGATGAAATTTGCAAATTTGATCTTCAAAGCAAGAGGAAGGTCACTGTCTACATGAGATTTCGAAAAAATAATATTTATCGATAATAATTCATGGATTTAAATTCAAATTATGGACCAAAAATATATAACTCCTGACGAACAATGCAAGGCAAAGTTTGTGCAACAATAGACTGCTCTGTTTGTTTCAACAGTAGTGATAGCAACACAGAATTCTAAAAATGATATGGCATTAAATACAAAAATTGGAGAAAATATACCAGATTCAACCAATCAAATAGTTATCTATGTAAGACATTTCATTAAGACATGTAAATGAATCTTAAGACTGATCATTTTGTAAACTTCATTAACAAAAATATTTTGAGGACACCCGACTTACATGCATAAATCGTTGACCACTCTCTTATAAAATATAATATTCTTCGGGATTTCTAATTTCCTGACCATAATTTAAAGTTTAGCCTAATGGTATGGAAGACTTCTCTTCACTTCCACCAGTATTCCAAAGACTCATAACAACTATACCAGAACAGCGCCATATCCTCATCTGCTAAACATCCTCATAAAGTGCGGATATTGCTCTAGATTAACTGTCTCATTATGATAATCTACAGTATAATCATTATGATAATCATTATGATAATCTAGATTAACTGTCGTCAGCATACAGCTGGAAGGATCTTCCTCCTCTGAGAATCAGCGAGAAGGCATCGGAAATTTTAACAATGCATTTAATTCCTGTCCTTTGTGCTTTTCTTAGAATTGATGGTTGTTAGAATTTAACATTTTCTTGAAAAGCTTTAAAAATGAGCAGTAAATGGAAATAGTGGGAGAGTTAGTAGACTATTAAGAAAAACAGTGGAAAGGCGGCAGAGAAAGCAGTCCCTTCACTCGGTGCTGTATCGATTTTTCCAATACACTGCTTCAACTAAGCAAGTGGTGAGTGACCCTGTGGCCGTCGATGCAAATGTGTCAACAGAAGAAACTGCGACTGCCAGATCACACCAAGTGATGAATGCACCAGCTTTGCTTCAAGACCTCGAGAGCAGAGTGTGAATTGCAACAATTTACCAATTAGAAAAATTGATGGAAAAATTCCGCGACCTGGATTCAAACCAGGAACCCCGACTGTCATGGTCGATGCCTCAATCAATTGGGCTATCACAGACACTTGAACAGCCATGTTGTCTTAAAGACAACCAAGTTGTCAAGAAGGAAAGCCCAATGGGAGGTGGACACCCGGTTCACAGATCGTGAATTTCTCCTATCCAAACCATCAGAAAGTTTGATGAACACACAATAAGAAATAAAGAAATTAAACTGGAGCAAACACCAAACGTTAGGTAAAGACTACTTGGTTGTCTTTAAGACACTTAGTGATAGCATGGCTGTTCAGGTGTCTGCGATAGCCCAATTAGTAGAGGCGTCGACCATGACAGTCGAGGTTCCAGGTTCGAATACAAGTCGCAGAATTTTTCTATCCATTTTTCTGATTAATATCATTTACCTGATGCTTAGAGTTTGCTCCAGTTTAATTTCTTTATTTCCTAACAATTTATCAATTGTTGGAATTGCAGAATACACAGACACAAACGATCATGTACATCCATCGCCACCCAAGAAGAGAATTTTGGAATTGTGGAATTTTTAGATAAACAAATGAATTTTTAATGGTCAGGTCACACAAAATAGAAGAACTACAGCCATAGCCAGGGCTGAAAAAACGTCAGATCAAACTATTGTATCATTATCATTCTATTTCCTCCCAATTTCGTAGCCATACACATTATTCCACACATTGTTTCTCCTGCACTATGGGTAAACTCGCTCAGCTATACACAACATTCCAACACGAACCGGGGAGAACTGTTACCGGGCCATCCATGAGGAACATTTTAAAAGTTTTTTTCGGTTTTTCTATATGAATTTTTACTGTTTTAATGTGTTAATTTTTACTATATATTCCCATTCAGATATTGCAAACTTTCATCAAAAAAGAGCCCGAGCAACGCCAGGTATATCAGCTAGTCATTTATATAAAACTAGAAGAGGTACCCGGCGTTGCCCGGGATAATTACACTTGCACAAACTTTTCCTTTCATTGTTAGTCATGAGATATTGATTGTTGGTTCATGCAGAGCGTTTGTGAATTGCATGTTGATACCATTGTTGATACCTATTGTTGTACAAACTTTGCCTTGCATTGTTGGTCATGCGATATTTCTCATTAATATGCCCTGCTATAACCATGAATATCGATTTTTTATCAATAATTATTATTTTTTCGAAATCTGAAGTAGACAGTGACCTTTCTCATGCTTTGAAGGTCATGTATGCGAAATTTCATCAAGATCGGAATAAAACTGTAGATTTGTATAAAAAACATACAAACAAACAAACAAACAGACCCACAAACATCCTTCTTTATATATAGAGATCAGCGACGGTGGACATTGCCACAACAGAGAAAAAATCTAACAATGGGTTATTTCCCGATTATACAAACGGGTGGGTTCGCTTCTAGTTTTCTATTAAAAATACGTTGTAAAATAATGAAATATATATTATTTTAAGCAGATTAATTATTTTAAGAAATGAACTTTGAAGTTTTGTTAATTTCTTAAAACAAAACAATAAATCTGATTAAAATAATATATGTTTTCGTGGATCAGCCGTGGCTTTCTTCAGGACTGTGTGTATAATGATTAAAGAAGCTTAGAAGAACACTCGAAGGGGAGAGACGGTTGGGGTAGGCGGGTAAAACAATTACGGGGGAGGGGGAGTCTAGGAGATTGCTGCATTCGTAATTTAAAACCCAATGGGAATAGGAGAGTTCTGGCCCAATCACTTGTGCAAACGGAAAACAATACAAGACTATATCTAGAATAACTCAATGGTAGATTATCAATGCGGCAGGTATGCCCCATTTCATATCAATTGTTACTTTTCATATCACAGACCCATTCTTCACAAAATTGTAATGTAATTGAATATAGTAACTTTTTTTCTTTTAATTTTGTTCTTTTTTTCGCCAAAAAACACTGACGGTAACCAATAATAACATACAGTAGTAGTTCTACGGCTTAAAAACCCGCGGCTTTGGCAGTCACCAGAGCCTCCGTCAATTTTTTTTTTGTAAAGGAAATTTTTAAATCAGTTTAATTCACATAAGGAGATCCGGATAAACTTATTCATGAACTCTTTTAAAAGTGAAGTTAGCCATTTAAAGGATACTTGAACATTTTTTCAGAGGCAAAATTAGATCGGTTTCAGGTATAAATACTCCCTGTGACAGCAAAGTTTGGAAAGAGGGCGTGATGGTCGATTTAATATTTGATTTCATAACAACAGATAAATTGAAGTACAAAATAATTGGTGTGCTTGAATACTTGTAATAAAATTATTACAAAGATTAATTTCAAAATAACAAAGTAAACTATTTGTAAATATTCATTATTCTCAAAATTAAACTTTCTTCCTTTTATTTTTTTTTTTTTTTTTTTTTTTTTTTAATTTGCCGGGCCCCCCCCCCCCCATTGTTTTGGCTAACTGAGTTTCTTACAGATCGTAATTATCTATCTATTCATGGATTCTCTTCGTCTACACTAATCCTTAATGTTGGGGTTCCTCAAGGCTATATTTTCTCTCCAGTGGCGGCTCGTAGCTAAAATTTCTGGGGGTGCTGCGTCAGAAAATTGTAATTTTTTCACGAACTATGGGATAGCTACTGACTTTAAGCTTAAGGGTCATGTAATATGCATGTATAAGGGTAGTATTAAAGAAAAAAAACATCCATTATATTGAATTTTATCGATATCGAAAGTGAAACTGGGGGTGCTGCAGTGCCGCAGTGCCTATGGACGAGCCGCCACTGTTTCTCTCCGCTGCTATTTAATCGTTTTACTAACGACCTTTCATATACCTTATCATCGATTTCTTTACTTCTATATGCTGATGACACCACTCTTTGGTTTTCCGACTTTAATATTCCTAATCTTGTCCTTGCTATTATTTTTCCTATTTTTTATGCCGATGATGCTACCTTATTGTTTTCCAATGTTAATATAACAGAGCTGTTATCATCCATTAATTCGACTCTTCTGATTCTGAAACAATGGAATGACATAAATTCTCTGAATGTAAATATTGATAAAACAAACCTGATGTTTTTTTATCAACGAAATAAGAGAGGCATCCCTGAGGAATAATTAATTCAAAACCATTCCTCAAAGTTAAACTGCGTACAACTGTACAAACAGACAAGAAAAAGGATCAGGAATCATTTTCCACAAAAATAAATCAAAACTACGTAACTAAAATGAAAATACGTAACTGAAAGACAATCGAAACGAAATTGAAATTGAAACCATGATCGAAAAATTGTTTATAAAATATAATAAAATACTTCAAATACAAAGTAAACGAAATGATAAACTTATCTGTCCGTGATCGGCGTGTGAAAGAATTATTAATCAGCTACTCTCGTGTTTAGCCATATGTTTTGCATCATCTTCACTCACTTTCGGCCATGACAGTTCTGGGCATGGAGCTTCCCAATTTGCTTCAAGTTACAACAATAGGATTCGGAGTCTATCTTTAATATACGTCATTGATCCAAACCCATAGTGCATTATATGGTCACGTGCTGTAAAAGCTCTATTTAACAATTCACTTATTTTTAACAATTGTCCACGACAACAATCATTATTTTTATTTGGTTGTTTGATTTTCGAACGATCTTTTATGAATTTTTGTGAAAGACTCCGTTAATTTAAACAATTATTACTGTACTCGCAATTTATTTTCATGGTTGATGCCTTGAACTAACACTTTAATTACTAACCGAAACATTTCTTTTTATTGTGTTTATTTTTGAATTTATGGCACCCACTAAGACCCAACTCGTCGGTCTTTGACCATACAGGTCTTGGTTGAATGCCACTGTAATTCTAACACTTTAAAATAAATAAATAAGTAAATAAATAAGCTTCTTACTATTTATTTGTATTTCTTGTTATTATTTTGTTTTTATTTTATCCTTCGGAGGACCCTTCTCGACGACCATGGGGCCATTTGGGTCTTGGTTAGGATTTTTTCTGTACCAATTAATTTTAAATAAATAAATAAATAAATAAATGATGTAATTTAATTAACTGCTCATTACGTGAACTGAAGATCTCAGAAGGAGAAGAGAAATCAAATCAAAATCAAGTTTTCGGTGGTTTTGCACGCAAAAAACACACACCAACGTGTTGTTTTCCTTGATTGTTCATTTACTTTGCGCGCTGTTTTGCCCGTTTTTGCTCCGAGCTGAAGAATCTCAGAAATGCTTTTTATTTCTTCTATGAAAACCATGGGGAGGGTGGGGGCTCCGTCCTACGTATAAGAAAGAGGATAGAATTTTATTGAGTAATAGAATTATCAGCACAAATAAAAATGTCAATTTACTGCAGAGCCAAAATATTCAAGATTTGATTGGTTTGGTTAGTTTATTAGAATTTTTGGCGTCGACTATTAAGGTCATTTTGCGCCTTTTACACAAGTTATATCTATACGCAGCCCGGGACAAACACAAACATCCATGCCCACGGCGGGATTCGAACCCACGACCAGGCGGACTCGAGAACTAGAAAGCCTACGCCCTAGCCCTCTCGGCCACCTGGCCGGCTCAAGATTTGAAAAAGAATTTAAATTCGGAATCGCATTTACAGATGCTAAGTAACATTTCCTGCTTCGGAATACGTTCCTACTCGCTCTTGGCTTCTAGTCGGGGAACACAATCGAAATCTGGATGGCGAGTGCTGATGAATGTTTTCTCATAACGTTGTTCTTGTAAGATCGGTGGCTAGTAAATAGTTTCCAATTAATATTTCAAATTAATACCACCGTTCAGATGCCACTTAAATGTTTAACGCAAATGGCTTCCAGAGCTGGACAAAACTTTTACTTGAATCAATAGGTTCATTAAAGTCAGCCAGTTAATTTAGTTAATATACAAAAATATTCACTTATTAAATGATAATATCGCATGAGGTCTCACGCAAGCCGAGCAACGCGCAGTAGCTGGCGCCAACCTGCATGCCTGCGCTCCGTGTTTTTCCGGACTTGGCTCCATGTGAAACTTGTTTCCAAACTTAAAAATTTGGCTAGGGTGGGAAAAAATTTTCACCGAATGATGTTTATAGATGACTTTAACAAATGCTACTTTTAGAAAAATGAAAAAATTGGAAACTCGATGAATCAAGTGTACAGAAGGCTGATCGGGATACATCACGAACACTGCTTGACGCAACGAGAACCTTGACATTGGCAGTGCAGCTGGTGTGGATTCTCAGCTACCAGGTGTGGAAGTGACGTGTTCGTGATCGTTCAATGGCACCCAAACTGAATCGGTATTGAGAAGGGAAAGTCATGGCCCTTTTCCACGCACATTTTTCGTATAGCCGATTAATGAAACACTGCAAGGAACATAGTTTAACAATTGGCGTGACCACTGCTAAAGAGATCGTGGCCAGGAATACACAAATTGAGCCCGTGCAGAAACATTCCCATCCAAACAGTCCCGTTTCAGGGCATCAGTGAAAGTATCACTGGAGATGCTAAGTGAAGTTGGGCGGATTGCATTCCAGGAGAACCCACCAACTCAATATGTCATGGCCTAGATGTTCAATGTGGCACAGTCAACTGTTAGCGATGTCATTCGTCGCCGTCTTGGTTTGCGGTGTATTCATAAGAGCCGGCTTCACAACCTCCGTCCCCGCCACATTGGAGAACGCTAAATCAAATGTCGAAAACTGTATGAACGACACCTGGGGGGGGGGCCCCCCCAGGACAAAATGGCAGAAAGTTGTCACATTGGATGCAGGCTACATTTATATAAAACGTAAATGTCACATTCGGGCAATTACATATTGTGACACCACCGGAAAGGGACGTACAGAGTTCTACCGCCAGTGTCAAGAAAGTTTTCCATGATTGTCGCGGGATTCCCTACCAGGGAAAGTTGACCATCCGTAAGATTGAAAAAAACATCAAAGTGAATGCTGGCTACTTTCAGGAAGCCATCATGACCCCAGTCTTTCGGACAGAAATCCCTCGTTTGTACGGAGCCAACACCAACTAGGTGAGGAGCCACATGGACAAAGCGTCAAGCCACACCGCCAGATCATCCCTTCAGTTTTATCGGAACATGGAGCGAGAAACTGGAATTCGTGTTATTCCCTCTAATGACATTCTTGTCAAGAGCTCTGATACCAGTCCCGTAAATTTTTGCGCATTTGGCCTGTTAAAACGACGTCTACAACATCGCCCTCCCCGTACGCTCCCTGGCCTCTGGAAAGCCTACAGAGAGGAATGGGAAGGAATTCTCATGCTGGTGCTCCAATGGAGTTTCTTGCAGTGGAAATTGCAATGTCGGGCGATAGTCCACAATGCCGGTGGCTCAATAGAAAATCGGTGGCGGCAGCATGGATTTTTATAACTGTACAAAATCACTGTACAAATTGGTCGGATATATCCCGATCAGCCTTCTGTATAGTTCCTAAATGAAGACTATGTTGAAAAATAAAGAATATTTCCAGAAACATATGTTTACATACAACTTTTATCTTACTTATCAAATGATCCTCGTATTTATATGCCTTTTTTAAAAATTGGTATATATCCTTTAAAAATATCATTTTTTGTACAGGAATACAGGGCAGTCAATATAATTTGAAAATTATTTTATTTCATATGCTTTGGAATCTTTTCTTAAAACTACTATTTCTCGAGTATTAGAGAAATGCTTTTATTTTAATAATAACAGGAAACTAATGGGGATATTTGGGAATAATTAGATCACAAACGAATTTATTTTTTAATTTACATCGAAGTTGTGATTGATTGAAGTCATTTCGATCTTGGATTTAAATTTATATATTTTAACCTCAACGATTTTTGAAATTTTTAACTTTATTTTCAAATTAAAAAAAAATTAAATTAATTGCAACAACCCGTAAAGCTATAAAATAACACGAGTCAGAGTATAGTTGCTCCCTAACGAAGTGTAAAGTTTGGAGTTGCCGATAAGTCAGTTAAAAAAAAATCTGCCCATTTTTGGCAAATGTCGGTTTTGCCAATGTTAGTAAAATAATGAATGCAATGACGGTCCCGAACGAGAAGGAAGTCCGAGAAAATAAAAGGAAAAAAAGTTTAATAATAAAGGGAAAATAAAGGCGTTTAAACATAAAAGAGAAATTTTAATTTAGAAGTAAATTTTTAAATAATAATAATTTGCCGATTGGATGAGAGAAAGGGATGACATTACCTTCTATGCTTCCATTTTCTCTCTTCTAGTTAAAAATAGTAGCCTATAATTACATTCTACATATAAATTAAATTTCATATTCATAATTCAATTCAGGAATTGTATGTCGAATGTGTGTCAAGCACCTCCAATCTGAAATAATATTGAGAATACTCTGCCGAGGTTTTACTAAAATGCGAAGCACTGGCGTTTGTTTTCGACTTATGGAGCACATTAAACCAAGTAACTAATGCGCTCTTGTTCTTTTTGTCTATCGACTTTAATGTTAGCGACTATTATCGTGGCCGTTCAGCGTGCGACTATTAGCGTAGTTCAGCCTGTTTGATTTTTTTCAAACTTCTTCACGAACGTCGAAACAAGGGCAATGTCAATTTATGTACCGATATTAAAAGCACAACTTCTGCAATTATCTCTCATTAAGTAATAGAACTGTTACCAGTTTTCTACGTTATACACGTTACAGGTTCCCTTCTCTAGGTCAGTGATTCTCAAAGTGTAGCTTCACTGCTGAGTTTCAATTAGTAAATGAATTATTATTATAGAATTCCGAAAATTATTTCAGATACAAATGAATGATAATATATTTTAATTAAGCACATAAATAGTATTTTGCTCCCAAAAAGTGATAAATTCGTAATTATCTAGAAGGGAATCTAAAACTCAATATGAAAGCTGCTCTATAGAGCGAAAAACTTGTTAGCAGTTCTTTATCTGCATAAGATATTTTGAATGAGCTTGGAGAGTGAAACTGTTCTTATCAAAGATTAATAACAACATCATGTAAAAATCTTAATCCATTTCTCGTCCCACCTGCGATGATAAATATTACGGAAAAGAATAAAAAATCGCTTAGATTATTAATTAAAGCCAGAAAATTAATTACAATATTATTGCTTGTTCGTGAAAGCTGAATATAAATGTCATTTTTGTTATTAAAAAAAATATGCTGATGGCCTACACTTATGATTTCCAATTAAAAATGTAATGGATGTTTGTTGGTTGAAATGAGCAAGCTCATTAATCCTGGGAGAGTGGCAGCAGCGGCGGAGGATATTTCACCTTGATCAAAAGCGCGATAATAGGGGTTGCTTTGACTTTTCTTTCTTTATTTATTTTTTCCTTCTTTCCATCTATGATGAAGGCCGTTTCGTTTTATTGTCGGTCAAAACAGGAACTGTTTTTAGAGGGTGGCCACGGGGCAAGGAAACTTCGTTCGCATGCCGTTAACTGCTCCCAAATGCCTTTTACCTTTTTAAGAGCGAGCAATTTCCAATTCCGTTTATGAAAAGAAATTACCGCTCTCTCTCCCCCCACTTCTTCGAAAATACATTTTTGAATAAAAATCAAATATGACTGCCACATTTTTTATGTAAATTTCAGCTGCCTGCCTTCTCCATTATTCTGTGAAGCTTTCTATGCTAAGCACATTATTTATTATTGTTTTCGATCAAATTGAATTTTTATAAGAGCTCTTAAAAATGAAAACGATCACTTTCATCTTAAATGGTTATAATCTCATCCATCAAACGCATTCGATTCTCAAAGCAATTGCAGGGAAATGTCCACCTACATTTTATCGCAGTATGAGAAAGCATTGCAAGAATTACTATGATTATCGTAATTTATCATATGATATGTCAGCGCTTCCCAGACTTTTCCTATAACGGAACGCTTCCAAAATGCTGAAATTTTAACGGAACATCTTGATTATTTTTAGTGTATGTAGATATTAATGAAAATAGTAAACAAAACTAGTAAAAAATTTTCATGGAACACTTTTTGACTTTCGCGGAACACCTTCGGATAAGTAATAATACAGGGTGATTCAAAAGTTACTGTGCAGTAGTGCATGGAAACGTATTCACTTTGCCTGAGCTGAAGGAAGAAATCACCACTGAAGTTCAGCAAATCTCACCACTCATAATGAGCAGTGTTTCACAACATGCTGACCGATGTCGTGAGGCCGGTGGCGGTCATTTCTATTAAATACCATTTCCAGACAGTTTACAGTAACTTTTGAATCACCCTGTAGTTAACAACAGTTTTTTGATAAAATCATAAAAGAACATCCTTAATGGAACAACATTTATAAAGTAAGAGAAATCGTATGCCTACAGACATTTGTTTTCTCTATTACGTTTTTCAAACTTTGCAATTTTCAATTGTATAAAACATGAATATAGATTAAAGTAAAAATTTGTTTACTGCAAATATTTCCTAAGAAAGTGTTCAAAAAATATCCAAACGAACATGTTTAAGTTCACATTTTTAAAAAAAATAACTTAAATAAATTTGCTTAGATAAATAAGCAGACTATTCACCTAAAAACAGAAATTAAATACATGCAATAAATTTGACGACTAGAATCGTTGTTTTAATTTTGAAGTTTATTAAGGCTTATTTAATCAACAAGAGAATGTTCTAGAAATTTATGAATTGTATAAATGTTTAAATCTACCATATTTACCATTTAGCAACAGTTTCTATCTATTTTCCTCTTGAATTATCTTGTTGGTTGAATATCTTCTTCCTATTGATTAATCCTATTTAAACATAACAAATAATAAATATACAAGTGGAGTGAATACTATTAAAGAATTCTCCAATATTACACACTATTAAAGATCACTGTTAGGATAATTCTCTATTATCCTCTTTACTTTGATAAAGGATAGTCTCTATCCGAAACGTCAGTTTTTTCAGGGTCTTATCACCCTGTGTTCAATTTTTATTCTTTATTATTTTATTCCAGGATTCTTGCGTCTTGTCCTCCTTTTTTCTACATCCATCACAGTATTAAAGAGGAATGCATAAAAGTTATATTGTTGTTACCTGAAATTTGATTGTCTTTTTTTGGCGTTGAACTTTCGATGAAAGGCTTGCATTTACAATTGTTACAGAAATTTTAATTTTTTTCCTTGGAATTTTGAAAATAAGTAAAATAGGAACTGAAAATTTGTCTCCATTATTGAAGAAAAGCGGAATTGCTTTCGCTGCGTGCGCTTAAGAAAATTAAAGAAAATTGCAAAGAAAATTAAAATTGAAAATCAGCATCATAATCGGCACATACATTGCCTCATTTGGTATTCCTTCTGAGAGTTGCCATATCATATGATAAGACAATATTATCCTTAAAATATTAGTCCCATATTGAGTACAATTATTTTAATAGATCCGTGTGTCATGGCAAGTTATTATCATTGATGCCATCGGCGAAGGAGTGGTTCATAGGGCTGATTAATCGCCGCTACCATCGAACAACAGTTATGAACTTAAGAATACTAACTTTTAAAAGAAAATTTCCCAAATAAAATTATTCATTAATTAAGGAATTAAGGAATACAAAAGGAGACAAATGTTTTAAGCGCGATTGTTTAAAATGCTTTCGTTTAAGTTGAATAGAATTAGAGGAACGAGAACACCGCTCCATCATCGAGGATTAGAATGTGAACTCGAAAGGAGTGAAGGTCATCATGAAACCGGGAGTAGTGCAAGACAATGTTCAAAAGTTGGTAAAGGGCTTTTACACTTGAATTTCTCGGCAATCATTTACCTTGACTGTCGAAGGCAAGGAGGACATTTGAAATCCAAGGTTTTTGTGGTTGTTTCTCTCACGTGGGAGGGGGAATGGTCAATCTTATGAAAATTTTTCCCTTTTGCTCCACTTAATTCAAGGGTGTTCGTTGGAAAAACTGACCAATGGAATGAATTACGTCGAAAGATTAAGCCATTTTAGCGGTAGAGGTGAACAGGGTGGAGCCGTTTTTTGTATAAAAGGGAGAGAAATTCGTTGGTAAGATACAAACTTTTGAACACTACCCAGTTCTCCAAAACATAACCGAAGTCTTACTTCGCCACCAAACCCAACTACAATGGTAAGAAATTAAGTCGTGCCGAAAAGAATGGCTTAATTGAAACTACGTGTTCTTTTATGGATATAGAGTTAATAATTTTATCTATCATTTTTCAGATTTCCGTCATCGTTCTATCTCTCTTGGTCGCTTACGCCAACGCTGGCTACCTTGGTGCCCCCGCTGTGGCTACCTATGCAGCACATGCTCCAGTCATTGCTGCTGCCCCAGCCGTTTCCACCTACAGCGCTGCCAACGTTGCCTCCGTCGCTGAAGCCAGGTGAGGCAACGATAGAAATTTTTTATGGTTCATTCTAGCACAAGAATAACGGCCGGCACCACGGATTTTGCAAGTCCATTGCTTCCCAATAAAATGCGTTTGAAATCTGTGGTGTCAGGAATGTAGCTGCTAATTTACTCTTATTCTTTAAATTTCAACCTTCTCATTTACCTCTTATTTGAGCAAATCCAATTCCTCTTAAAAAATACCTATAAATTTTGTTTTAATGTTATACATTGACATTGAAATTAAAACCATTCAATCTTAGAAAAAAAAACTGATTCAGTTTCAAACCAGTCTAAAATAATTCTGCTCGTTAAAGTAAATCTGAAATATGCAGCATTTTATTTTTTGTTGTTGTTTTGCTACATACATCTAATGGTTCATTATTTTTTCCGTACAGAGCCGGTGGTTCTTTCTCTTACAACTTGAAGGAAGGAGGTACCCAAGCTGCCGCCGTCCCCGCTGCCGTGGCCACCTACGCCGCTCCCGTCGCTGCTGTTGCCCACGCTGCTCCCGTCGCCGCTGTGGCTCATGCTGCCCCCGTGGCCACCTATGCCGCTCCCGTTGCTCATGGCCTCGGCTACGGCTACGGTCTCCACGGTCTTGGTTACGGCTACAACGGTCTTGGTTACGGCTACAACGGTCTTGGTTACGGCTACAACGGTCTTGGTTACGGTCTTGGCTATGCTGGACTCCACGGCTACGGTTTACACGCTAAACACTTTTTGTAAATTTTCGTACAAAACGATTTGTTTAGCGAATGATTATATTTATTGATTTTAAAACGTTTTAACAAATATGACGGAAAGTTAAAATGAACGACTGATTTTTCAGCCAGAACAGAAATTTCAAAATGATACTTATCGGATTTAAATGAGGAATTTTTGTAATAAAACATTATAAAAACATTTGTTAATAAATGCTTTTATGCTTTACAAACTGCGTGTGTGATTCTTTAATAACCTGAGTTTCATTAAAACGACTAATTATGATCCATGAAAGTTCACGTAGATGCCGTATTATAAATCCCTAGCTGATTCTTTAAAATTAAACATCGAAATTCTTAACATGAAATAATGGTTTTCTTAGACTTGAGTTGGAGCACTGAAATTAAAAAAAATAAATAAAAATATAAAAAACAAAAATAAAAATAGTTCCAACATTCAATGAGTTGAGATTTCATTTTAATATAAACACGCAAAAATTAATCCTTGAAACAAATCTTGAATTTCAGTAATTGCAAATTAGTAATTGATTCTTGACGTGAGAACGAGTTATAATAATAGAAATTCTATTCTTGTAAAGTTTACTAGTGAAAATTTCGTGACCTTTATTAAGGAGGCCACTTTTTCTTCTGCTATGTAAAAATTGTCCATTGGATCTTTTAAACACACGTGTTAAATAAAATTAAATATTAAATTCACATGATTTAAATTCACGAACTGGGAAAGAAATGCAAAATCAAATCTCAAGGACGTGCTAATAAATTAGGAGAACAAGGAAAATTTAATTAATCCTTTTTTATGAAAATGGATTACCGGAAATTCTTTGTTTTATACAAAACTTTGAATTTCTCGAGAAGGTTTCAAATAAAAATCCGAAAGAACAACCTAACGGTTTAGTCTATTGTGTTTTTGATTGCGTTTTGTATTTTAACAAAGGATGACTTTAAGATCATTTACAAAGCCTCGCAGCTTTAGTAAATGATAACGCATTGAGTCAACAAATTAATTAAATGCAAACACTGTTATATTAATTCAGAAAGGACATTTGATACGCATTAATCTTTCAAAGTATTTCTCAAAGAATTAAGTCTTATTAATATATATAATTATCAAGTTCTTGAATCTTCATTTAAAATGTATGGAGGAGACGCACCTAATGGGAAAACAATTAAGGCATGATTCGAAAAGTTTCTACCGACTGGAAGTGCTCTAAAAAAATGGGGGAGCTGGACGTATCTAAAGACAGTGGAAGAAATTTGAACAGAGTTTCAGAGAAGCATCAATTCAACGTGCTGCCAGAAACAGTCATATAGTGCTGCATAAGCGGCATCGTTTACCATCCTTATAACGTGGCAAACAATTGAATACAGCTGATTGGATATTCTTCATGCTAGCAATAGTGCGCGTGTCAATTTTTTTTTTTGAGTTATACTTGTATTTCCTATAGCTTTCTTACAGTTCACCCTAAAGTCTAATAAAATTTAGGAACTGTCCTGTATATGTAATAAGACAATAAAAACTTTCGAAGATGTTTTAAGTAAACCAGGTGTTAAACATGTTTGAAAGACGTTATAGTGAGTCAGCAGGAGCTCATCTTATGATTATGATGTAAATTCATTATTAGAATTATGCTTTTTACAAACTGAAAATGCCATAATTTTGTTAGTCTTTAAAATTGTTCTTTTACAGGGTGTTTCTGAGAGGTCTGTACAAACTTTCAGGATATGTTCCAGGGACCAAAACTAATAGAAAATGTCATTGAACATGGGTCAAAAAACGCTTCTTTCTAGAGTTATAACGGTTTTGTCACGTGTGAAAGAACAAAATAAAGGTGCGATGGGAATACTCATATAAATTTAATAATTTCCGAAGAAAAAAAATTAAATGTATAATACTGATCATTTATCGTCAGCTCAATTTTGAAAACACTTGAAAGAGATTAACACAGAGTAATGGCGGTGAAAGCGAAATTTAAAATATAATGTGCAATGAAGATATTAATTTTATGACTCCCTAATCCAACAACTGCTAGGATTCCTGGTGTTTTGAATAAATACTGAAGCTTGCCGCCAAAGCACGACGAGAAGACAGAACAAATCACTATAAAAAAAAAAGACGCACGGCTATTTCCAAGGGTGACGGGGTTCGGGTGGCTTCCTGTCGTGGCATTAAAATGAATTCATATCAGTATCACTGAAAAAATAAAAAGAACAAAGAAAACACAAATCCACAAAAAGAGTTTAAGAGTTTTTTCATATTAGTATTTTAAGATAAAGAATAAGTTCTTGAAGAACAATTTCAATAAAGCAATTACCTTAATTATCAAGAAGTTAATGAATAATATCATTCAGATACACATACGGGCACTCAATACGCTATTCGCCTTTATATGTAAAACTTCATATATACACTGACTGAGCAGAACTCACGGGATAGCAAGTCGCTGCAGTTGGGTGTGAGACCTTGTGGGAAGCGGCTGTTTGATTCATGTGAAATGCAACGTCGTCGTGAGTTGACGCCATTCGAACGGGCATGATGGTGGATACCCCACGCATGGAAAGTTCGATTTTGGCAGTCGTGCATGAATTCGGCTTCACACGTTCAACCGCGTCTAGGATGTACCGAAAATGGTTGGTGAAAGGCGTACCAGTCCACAATAGACACCATACCGGGTGTCCAGCCAACCTCGATGACTGTGACCGGCGACACCTAGGACGAATGGTCAACAGAGATAGGAGGGCCACAGTGCGACAAGTCACGGACCAATTCAACCTCGGCCGAGCTAGAAACGTCTCCTAGTGGACAATCCGTAGGAACATACGTGCCCTTGGCTATGGGAGCCTTCGCCCTACGTGGGTACCACTGTTAACCCCGCGTCATCGGACACTCTGGCGTGCATTTGCCACCAATCACATCAGACGAACATTGCAATAGTGGCGTAACATCATATGGTCGGACGTGTCACGGTATCAACTGTTCCATGGCTGTAACTTTTTTATTTGTTAACCGATTGTATCTTATACTCACATTTATCCTCTATGTAATGCACTATTCAATTTTCGACATAGTCCCCATCCCTTTCCACGTATTGCGCCAACGCGTGACTAGTTGTGTGAACCCGTCGGAGAGGAATTCCGGAGTTGTTGTCGACACCAGGATTGAATGGCAGCTTTGGGCCCTCTTCTGGAGTACGATAACGTCCGCCCGCACACGAGTCACCACACACCAGAGGTGTGAAAAATTGCAGTTCAAAAATGAAAGACTTTGCACATTGCGACTTTCACTACTTCCCAAAGAAGAAAGAGCCCCTTAAGGGACACGAGTTGGTTCTAACGGCGAGGTAAACGCTGTAAATGTTTACAACGGGTTTGTCATGTTGAACAGCGACAGCTTTGTTAACTTTGGAGTAAGCAGAATTAGAATGGATTAGGGATAAATTACTATGTATTTCATCAGTTGTCATGTCGTTATCCACAGTCATTTCCAGTTTCTCAAGACTTATCAGTATTAATTACCTCCAGGTTGCTGATGAATTTCTTTGTTCCAGAATAAATTTCACCATGCGGAATAAAGTCAAATTTAGAATTAAAACCATCACTTTGCTTTGGAGCATTGCTTTCAGAAATTCCATTTCTCACAGCATTCGAAAAACCATCGTTCGACTCCCACAATTTTCCTTTACGCCAATTATCATGAGCTTTGTATCCTGTCCGCCACTTGTCATCATTCTCGTTCGCCATATTTTATTTAAATTGCTGTGAAAGATGAAAAAAATAATTCAAAATATGAATGCATATATGTTAAGTACGTTGATAAATGTAAATGATATAAATCATTAAATAAAGAAATTTAAAGTATATTTGACAGATTTCCGGAAGTGACGTCACGAAACTTTAAAGCGCTATAACTTTTTAACGGAGCCTCAGATCGAAAAACGCGACTAGACTTTTATGCTCAGAATTTCATCCTCTACATATCCTTAAATTTGTGAAACGTCGTCCATTTACACCCTGTATAGGATTGACATGTTTTAAAAGTTTTTCTATCAGAAATGAGAAGTCGTAAGAGCATAAAGATACTCTTATATTAACAGAAAGTACATTCTACTAAAAGTATCCAAGATCTGTTAGTTAAATCGATGATGTTAGGCAGAAGAGTGTAGAAGATGAAAAAAGTTACTGGTACCTCTATTTCTAAGCACCATTTATGCCTACAATCATTATATACAAAGCAGCTTATCCTTTGGTTTAGTGCGAAATTCATCAATCCTCGAGTTAAAATAACAAAAAAAACAGAGATTAATGAAGACTGGTAATCGGGCACGGAGAAATAATGCCAGGAGAAAGGTACTTTCCAGAATGCACTGTTTCTATTCAAAAATCCAAGGATTACACAAAAATAGTATGTACTGTACCAGTATTGTAGTGGTTGAGGAGTATTTATGTTGGCTACACGAAATAACACAAGTTGCGATAATCTGTTGCCGATTATATATTTGCTTTTTCCAGGTTACATACGAGTTTAGTCGAATTGTTTTGTGATACAAGGACAATGGTCTCTGATAACAGAGCATCTATAACCATAACAATCGAATTGTTTAGCGGTGCAAAAACAAGGGTCTTTAAGGTTGTGACTATATACACAAAGCATGTCACTGCATTTGCAAGAGAAGAATAATCGTTGCCAAAAACCGATACTGAATGCCAAGAAGTATCGTACACTTAGGAAGATTATATCCAAACAACACAGAACTTTACTCAGAAGTTACAGCATTTTATCTAACTCCCTCTTGATACGGACAAAGATCTTTGGTTGAGTGAAAAAAGCTGTTGCAAAAGCAACAATTATTAGCAGGGTATTTTACCTGCTACAAAGAAAGCATTTCTCCTGAATGGTATCAGTAAGACGGCATGTTTGGTATGGCCTTCATAAAGCCTTTATCTGAACCCATTAGAGCATACAAGTGGGCGGACATATCAGAAATTGGATAATCAACCCGGTTCAGTTCAAGAATTAGCATAACATTGCAAGAGGAATGGAAAGGAATTAAGGTTGCTATTTCAGAATATAGATATCTGCAGTTTAATGGATGTATCAAAGACGAGGCAACTCGAAATAATAATGTTACCATTTGTGATTAGGATTATACTATAAAGATGGCAGTTCTGCATTACAAAATTTATTACTTACGGTCCAAAGATCAAAAACGGTATTGGACATTTTAATTCTTTTGTATAGTATAGAATCACGTCTGAGTTCAGTACTTGTACAGGGTCGAGTCACTAAATTATGACCGCCATGTAGATTTATGTAAATACCGTTGTGTCCATTCACAGGGAGGGGGAGAGGATAAACATGCCTGTTGGAAGACATAAAGGTGGTTTCACAGGAACAGTACGTACAGCAATGATCATCGGGTACCGTGCAAAAGGCGGCAGCATTTCGGAAAACGCAGCTTTCGTGAACTGTTCGCGTAGTGCCGTAGTGAAGGTGTACAATGAATGGAAAAATGAACAAGATGTGCATTCCACGCGTGCAAACTGTAGGGGACTACGGGCCGTTAATGAACGGGGTGAGCGGCGCTTGCGACGGATGGCTAAGAATGATCGACGCGCTACCATCGATACATTGACAGCCCAAATGAACGAGGAATGCACCAGAAAGCTATCGAGAACTGTCTCCTCAGCAGACGTCTGGTTCTAGCACCCATGTTGACAAGTGTGCATCTCAAGAAACGACGTGCGTTTGCATTGCAGTACAAACATTGGACCCTAGACCAGTGGAAAAAGGTTGCATTTTCCGATGAGTCGCGTTTTCTACTGCATCGTATAGATGGGCGCTGGCGTATCCGCCGGGAGACATCTGAAAACATACTACCCGAAACCATTATTGGGCGGAAACAAGCTGGAGGAGGCAATGTAATGGTCTGCGGCGGCATGTTTTCGTGGCATGTTTTGGGTCCCTCTGGAAGGTACCGTCAATAGCCGTGCATAATTATCCATCGTGCCAACCAGGTGCATCCCTATATGGCAACTGCGTATCCTGCGAATGATGGTATCTTTCAATAGGATAATGCCACATGCCACGTAGCCAAAATTTGCCGTGCATGGTTCGAGGAGCATGAGGATGAGTTCCACTTATTACCCTGGCCTCCAAACTGCCCAGATAACCGTACCTAACGATACTCGTCAGTTATGTTACCCATGCCAAGGCTATAGATGCAGTGAAATAATCTGGCGTTGTTTCTGCTGGTCTGCAGCAATAAAATGACGCCAGCCGAGAAGGTCTGCGTGGTCTATCCCAAGAAGGTTGCATAAGTAAGCCAATAAAAGCAGTGATTACTGGTAATCCTGGTCGAATAAAGTTTTCTCCTCCTGTTACCATATCAATAATGTGCTTTAATCCTGGTGCTATATCAGTTCATAAACCAGTTGGACCACCAGTTTAACGGAGTTTTTGTTCACCTACGGTGCTTTTCAGTCCGTGCTGCTCGGGCATGATGAGCATCAAGCCAATCAAAAAGCAAAGCGAAGGATCCGTCTCCACGTCATCGCAGCGTTGTACGGATAACATGAGGGTAGGCCAAAAAGTTTTCGGCCCGACCAAGAAGGAAATGAGCTGGAACAACGAAACTTGCCAGCTCTTTTACATATTCTCTCCTAAGTTCAATAAGCGCATTATCTCCCAAATTTCTTTAACCCCTTCAAAAAGACTTCATTTATCTGCTCTGCGAAAAACTGTTCTGTTGCTGCTATGACATCTGAATCTGTTGGAAACGTCTGTCCTTTGAGTGCCTTTTTAAGGTTAAGAAATAGGTAATAGTCGGACGGAGCAAGACCAGGTGAGCAGGGTAGATGTCAATGCACTGAAACTCTAAATCCGTTAAAATAGTCAGTGTCTTGCCTTCTTTGTGTGAGGGTGCAATATCCTGCAAAACAGCACAAGTTTTCGCCTTTCCTCGCCGCTGCTCGAACTTTGTTCAACAAGTCACACTAATAGTCTGCAGCAATCATGTGACTCTTCTGAAGATAGTTGAACAGGACAATATTCATGGTAATGCTGGCTTTGTGCACCGGCGCATTATAATATTCTGGAAATACTCATCTGTTTGCGGATAAACTCTGAACATGAATGGATGCACTTCGTCAGAAACATCCCTACGTCCGCCCTGGCATCTAAACGTGAATCCAACGTGAATCAGTGCATCCTCGTGTGCCAGGTTAACATTCCCTACATCTTGACACTGTCCCCATCGGCTTGCACAGTTGTCGATGATCTAGCGCTAGTGTTGCTTTGCCCATAGAAGGCGTGCTTTCTTGTTCGTCTCCGATACCAACGGCACCTGATGTGGCCAACCGTAACGGTGAAAGTCTAGCCAACATCCACTGATCTCTCTCTCATCAACAAGCAATTTCCTTCTACTGGAGTGCCGCTGTTACACCCTTGAGACTGTTGTACAAGAAAAGTTCATGAAAACTGCCATTTCGGAGACTCTTCGTCCAGTACGAGATGCCACGTTCAAGTCGGTTAAATCTTTGCCTTTTCCCATTTTCGCTATGATTTGTAGCCTAAACTGCCGACGAAAAGATTGGTTAGCTGTATTTATATCCAATACAAGTCATACGACACGCAGCGGCACAGGAAGGATATACCTGATAAAGTAGTTGGACAGCGTATCTTTACGGATGCAACAGACTGGATATAATTTCCATGAAGAACTTATATATTCTTGGATGTTTAGATCAGGGATACCTGATGGGGATCCATTGATCTGGCAAAAGAAAAATCTGGTCCAGAAAAACTTATTACTTGTCTAAATATGATCCTTCAGCAAAGAAAGAACACTATAAACTTATATCGATTCACACAAAACCAAACTTGTGGTTTGAACTTCCAAGCACGTAAATCGCATGCGCATTTTCCGTAACTTTCAATAGCTCATTCAATGCCTTATGAATTTTTAAAAGAGCACGTACAACTCGCAACTCCTTTCGTTATTTAGACAAGTGAAAGCATAGATGAAGAATAATGAAGACGCAAAGTTATTTCTTCATCCATGGTGAAATTAAATAAAACTAGAGGAAGGATGAATTTATTTTATCAGTCTTAACTGATTTTTATTATTAAAAAAATTGATTTTTGTAACTTAATCTGTTTTTAATACCTAGTAAAGATTTTCATTTGTATTGCTAAATAAAAAGTAAATTTGAAGCCTCTTCATACAGCATTACCAGTGGAGTTTCGAAAATAGCTTCAGTTAAACAAAAAATATTAAATATTATTAACAATTGATTTATTATTTATTCTTTATTTTTAAATATAATAAGTCGTGATAAGACACTGCGTATAATTTCGCCACTTATTTTTTCTGTCAGCCGCTTGGTTTCAAGGTGATATATAATATTACAGTATGTGATGACAACAAGTCTATTGAGGCGAAGCACATGATCGTCAGAAGGACTCATTTCAAATGAATGGTGAGGTAAATTAGTGAAAATATTATTTTGTTTTCGGTTATAAAATGGAATGTTTTCGTTAGAATTTTGATAGGCGTATTCAATTTAATTGCTGTTTGCTCTCCTAGATTTTTTCTGAAATTTTGCACAGTTTTACTACATCTTTCGATGGTGTGATAAGGACTCTTTAATTTTTTTCACAATGAAATTAAGGCTGTGGCAGCTCTGATTATGAAATTAACGCTTCTTTTCATTGAAAGCAGATTAAAGATTTAATTACAGACATAGAAACAAATCCTGCAATATATTCTACAACCGAATCACAACATTTTGACAAGATTTTAATATCACGGATTGGATAATATTGAGACGCATCATTTGATATGGATTCAGGATTATATTCATCAGAGTTATACATGAATTAATGTTTTGTGCCCTGCACTCAATTTTAACCTGGTAAATTTAATGCCAATCAATTTGTCTTTAATGTAATCAGTTTAATGAAAAATGCTGTATAATTTTGTTGCAGTGATAAAATATGTACCCACTTTTTACGAAGAATGTCATCCTTTGGAAATCTACTGTGCAAATGTTTCACTTTCTAATTTTTCGTTTACCTGTGAAATAGCTATTATACACGAGTGTAAGAGCTTGGTGCTTATTTCTTGAGTAACAGTTGTTTTTTTAATGTATTCATCACAGTAAAAACGTTTATACTTACGTTTACTGAAATGTCAGTTTTATTTATTTATTTATTTAATTGATGTTTATGCTATAAACATCAGTTAGATGTTAATACTATAAAAATTTTAAAAGCTGTGTCACAAAATTGTTTTAAGATAATAAAAAAATGCAATTTTAATTTTTGTTAATCTGATGATAATGGAATGATTATAAAGGCTCTCTAGGAATGTCTGTAAAGGCAGGACATTTAAATGGAAGGATATTTAAAAGTTTAATTGCTATCGATAAACAAACTTAACATAATTTATCAAATATTAGCTAATTGATTTTAAAATATTTTAAAATTTCAAATTAAAAGAAAATCTGGTAACCTAAAATACTTTTGAAAAGGTACTTAAATTGTTTTTTAAACAAAAAACGAGAAGGAAGAAATAATTCTCAGTTCAATAAAATAATCAATTTATTAATCCAAATATTGCAATAAGCAATTAACTAATACTATAAATATTTGTGAACTGAAGACTGATCTTTTTAAAAAGACGATTTGACCAGTATGTATGAGAATGTAGTAGTCCAGTTAGTTATTAGAAGAGGAGATAATTATTTTGTACATCTCGTACAAATCAACAATTATTTGGATTATAATTAGTGAACTGTATATTTTATTTTATTAACTTTCAAATTATAATTTATAAAGGAGAATTTTCCTAGTTAATTGTATAATCTCTTCCTCCTTTTCCATTTAAACTATTTTTTTTAAATTTATGTTTAAGAATAACTTTATTTATCACCAAATAACTTTTTATCGGATGGACCGATTTGGATGATTAATTTTTGTTTAATAGAGCAAGTTTTTCTGGTGGTCCCATAATAAATTCATCTAGATATCTTAGATAGATATTATAAATAAATAATTGTTTGCGATTGATTCACATGCGATCAGCGTTTCTTGCCAATCCCAAAATGGCGGCGCGAAGGCACCACTAGAGGGGAGGTCACTGCCAGTCTCTTTAAAGCTCTAGATTAGGAAAGTACGGCAAACCTTTTCCGCGCCGCCCGCAGCTGCTGATTGGTAGAACGGCTGTCACGTGAGTTTCTCAGCCATTGTTGGCCCAAACGCAGCGATAGATACCATTGAAATGCATGTGCAAGATGCAATTTAGATTAAATTTTTAATGAAATATTCGTTGATTGATCCTAAATTTTAATCCGAATAAGCAAAATTTCAGGATCTTTCAATCTATGCTCCTTGGAAGTTAATAAATTCGTTAAAATATCCGAAGAAGTAATAAGAAGCAATTACGTTTATATTATAACTTTACCGAATGTTATAGAAATGTTGCATTGTGCAATTCTCAGACGATCAGAGAATATAATTTTTTGTTGAATCTAGTTCTTTTTAAGAAAATACAATTCAATATAACAAGGTTAAACTGTCTGTGAAATGTGGAGGCAAAACTAGAAATAAAACGTCCTTGTTATTTTCATCTTATTTTAGCGAAGTTAATTATCACTCATCATTAAACTTGAATATAAAATATGAAATTGAATAACGAAAATTTGCTATTTGGGTGAAAAAAAAATATAGAAAATTTTAACTATAAGTTTTTGGTAGATTTTTTACGTCAATATTATAAACCTCCATAAATGAATAAATTTCAAAATACATTGCATGTGTAGTTATTTTTTTGTATATTTTTTTTTTTTAGTAATCAAACGGTTAGTTTTTCCAAATTATAATTTTTAAAATTTTCTATCAAAATATAATTATCAAAGTAATTTTTATATTTAAATCAAAAACTTAAATTTAATAGTTCCTATTTTATTAAATTATATTTGATATTTTTATAATTATAATTATACTTTTTTTTATTAATTTAATAATTTTTATAATTTAATAAAATTAAAATTAGTAAAGTGAAATTTTTGATATAAATATAAAAATTAATTTGATAAAGGTTTATTAAGTTCTATTTTAATAAAACTTTATAAAATTATATTTTGATAAATAAAACTACAAAATCTACACAATGTTTTTTAAAATTTATTAATTACATGCAAATCGTTTATTAAGGATAAATAAATAAAGTGAAAATAAACTAAAAACTTAATCTGATTATCATTAAATTGCCTCAAGGTTATCATTATTTATATGTAAAAAATTATAATTGAAAACAATAGTTACAGAATTTACTTATTGTCAGGTATATTTCCAGACGATAATAATAACAAAATTTGTGAAAAGGATGCATTTAAGCCGAATTTTAGAGGAAGCGTAACTCACTTGATAGGGCCAAGCGGGCCAACAATGGCGGATTTGGTAGCAGACGACGAAGTTTGCCGTACTTTCCTAATCTAGAGCTTTAAGTCTCTTACTTTCATTTGTCTCTGGTTACAACTAAGCCTCTAAGCTTTGTTCTTAAGGTTAACAATCAACTCAATAGCCTAAAATAACCGCAAAAGAACGGTTTAACAGGATAACCAATAATGAGTTACGATGATCTAATGGTACAAATCCTATAATTGCCAATACATTAGTGGGAAAATTTAATTATCAGAAGAAAAATTAGAAAGAAGTTGTCATGGGGTACATGGCGGTGGTAACGTTTCTCCTGTCTCAAAGGCAGTGGCTCCGACCAACGGTTAATGAACTATAGCGAATGTGTAAATCCCCTACTGTTTTGTGGCTACATTCCTTAACAATTGTTTTCCAATTTTGGATACAAACAGTATTCTAAAGAATGAAGAAAATGCTTATCTTCTTTTTTATAACAAATTCTTCTTTTTTAAAATATTTTTATTTTAAAATAAACAGTAAAAAGTCGTTTGTTACATTTCACCCATTTTGAATACTTTTTTGCCAGAAGTTTGTATAAAATTAGAAAATATCTATGGAGATGAAATACTGAAACGTACCAGAGTATAATTTTTCATAAAAACTGCTATAAGAACATATGTCGAAGAGTGTTCAACCTGTTAAGTAAACAAATTTCAGAGAGAGCTGTTGTAACGTCAGCGGAGTAGTATAAAAAGGGTTGAATGTAAGATTATTTGAAGTTCCCTGGATATGAGTCAACCGAGATCCACTCACGAAATTTGAAAAAAAACATGCAAAATTGATGCAGACACCTCTCACGGAATAGAAAGAAATTGTGAAGCTCTTCTGCCAAAATCTTTTCGGGCATGTTCCCGCTTTTGAAAGCTCCATCACGTGAAGACGATTATATATAAATAAGAAAAAACATCGAGCGTATTGTAAGAAATGAACTGAAGAAGACTTTCAGCATTGCTTTCAGATATGTAGAAGAGTCGACGTAGGCAGAAGTACTGCTATCGCAAGGAAATTATATCGCAAAAAAAATATTTAAATAACGAAAGAGTAACTTTCATTTCAGAGTAAGTAAATTTATTAGAAACTCAAATCTCATTCAATATACAACGGATTTCCTATTATTTTTTTTGTTTATCGTCTTACTTTTAATCTTTTAGACCATTTCGTACAATTTATTTCTCGTCATCTCAATTTAATGTGAGAATCAAGGATTTTTGTCTTGTTTATTATGGATTAAATTTAACAGCATTAAAAACATCTTGGCAATACTGTATAATAAGAAAAAAAGAAAAAAGAATAAACAACAAAAAAACTTTTAGGTAAAAGTAAAAGCAAAGAGCCTTATTAATAAAATGAAAATTTTTTCTCATTCTAAAGGTTTTAAGAGATTTTAAATTTTTATGAAGAGGAGAAAACATGTTTAATGTAATTAATAATAATCAGTATAAGGGAACGGAAAAAGGAAAAGGAAAATGCGCGGGTGTTCGCATAGTCTCCTTGACTCTTTCTTATAATACTGCAGAAAACAAGATTTGAAGAAGGTCGAACTGACTGTTTAGAAGGGGGAAAATTGGTATAGGAGTAAAATTTTTAATGAATCCAAAACGGATTTTGATGAACTAAAAAGTTCCACGATACATTATACTTATAATGGTTCTTATTTTTATCAAATGAAAGAGGTTTATTTTTATATAATTGAATCTTATAAAAAAATAGCTATTTCTATTTTCTTTAGTTTTATTACTTTTAGGAACACTAAGTATAACTTATTAATTCCAGAATTTTCAAATGAGCACTTGATTTTCACTTTTAGTGTATTTCATTGTATTACAATGCTTCTGTAATTCTTATGATGTTATCACGTAAAGAGAAGAGATGACCAAAAACATTATCAATAAATAAACTTTTATGACTATAATTTATTACTGGAACGAAATCACTCAAATTGCTGTTAAGTGATTACCAGAAAATGTTCGCTATATAAGGACAATGTCATTTTCCTCTTTCAAATTTCAAGAGAGGTGCAATTTTGCCTTATATGTGTTTGGAATATTTTTTATGGATCCGATTATATAATTTTATACGTTGAAGGGTCGATACGAATTTCATTTTTCTCTTAAAAAAAAAATTAAAAAAAAAAAGACTAAACGACTAATGGTTTAAAATGTCTTTTAACGGATAAGTAAAAAAGACGTAATTATGTTTTCATCGTAACTACGGCAAAATTTGCTTTTGGAATATAAAGTCAGAGGAAAATCTACCCTCAAAATTTTGGTTTCCTGTTAACTCTGGCAGTCAAGGATAATAAGGAGTTTTATTTCAAACGATCAATATGAATCATTTGCAACTGGATTTTCCAGTCGGACATTAAAAACATTCATCATCGGGGGTTACGAAGCCTTGGCTCAAGGGTAAAAAAATTTAAATTAAAAAAATAAATCGACGACCGATCACTTTCCCATTCCACCGACTCGTGTCAAGTACTATGAGCAGAAGCCTTGAAAATGTCTCAACATTTTAATTACTTTCGGAGGAAACGGGAAAAAATTTCCCACTTCTCTGTACTCTACAGGGTGAAAGTCAAGCTCAGGTTTTAATTTACTCTTCAGAATGAATTAAAAAGAAACAATGTACAGTAAAGAAATGCACGACGGAGGCAATTATATGGAACAGTGGGCGATGTCTTTAATTTTAGAAAGATAGCCGTTTCAGTTTATTAAATAGTTTCTTATTTTGATTTAAATATTTTATAATTATTACTGTATAGTTGATAATAATATTAATAAAGAGCTTAATTTGCTAATAATTTTAATAAAGAACCAAAAAGAAGTATATATCATAACAAAATACTGACTGTCGTATTATATAATTAAATCGTCTACTTCATTAGTTTCTCAGTGGAAATGTTCATTTGGCGTAAGCAGATATCCCTGCAAGGAACACTAAGCCCTTGAGCTCTTAAGGATCAAAGTCAAACGGAATCCATTTTTCATTTTAAGACCGTGCGTGGTATTAACCTTAATAGATTTCGATCCAAGCAATTATGAAACTGTATTGAAACACTGAGGGGAAAAAACATAAAATTAATTGCTTTTTTTCCTTAACACACTAGCAGAAAAGTTTAGTAGAAAAATTGCAGAAACGCCGGTCACTAATTAATAGATTCTTCGGACGCTCAACTGAATAGACTTTCAGTGTCAGCGAAAGGGGAGAAAAAATAAAACAAAAAACTTAATAAAATACAAGTTAACTCTCCTTACATTACGATTTTTTACCATTTTGCAAATCCATAATGAAAATCAAAATGCAAATATTAAAGTTTTGATAACGTATTTCAAATTAAAAATTGAATAAAAAAAAAAATATTTGTTTTTGATGTAATTCCTACAGTTTATGACCAATGCGTTTTAAGAAATAACAGATTGAGTTCTAAAGCTTGTAAGCGTAATAAAGACTGCTCATTTCTGTATGCAGCCGAATTGTGCATATAAGCATTAAAATTCAATTTGTGGAAAAATGCATTCTTCTATCTACAGGGTGACACAAACTTATCCAGCATAATTGCTTAAGAACATTTTATGATTCAAATGGAACAAAAAATGTCCTATAAATATTACATCTAGTTTCAATCTGTGTGAGATATCGAAGTTTGTCTATTTCCTAAAAAAACCGTTGGTTTACCTATTTATTCTTAAATGTACCCTTCCTCTTTTGCATATGCCAAACAAGAAGAGGATTCGTCGTACTTGTAACATGCGTGAAAGGTATTTTATTGACTGGGCGGTTGATTTGATGTAACCAGTGCATTGGAGCTGGGGGCAACCATTTTGAGGGGCTTCCTCGACATTGATTTGTCATTTTCTTCTTATTCTTATCCCTTGTATCATTTTAGTTTTGTTGTGTAGTTCAATGTGATGGTCTATCAGTATGCAGAATAAAAGTAATCCGCATTCTCAAGTGTTTTATTTATTTGTTTTAACAACTCTACGAGAAAACAGACAAACGTCGATATCTCACACACGATCGAAAAGAATGTAATGTTTATTGGATATTTTTTCCATTTGAACCATACAATGCTTCTAAAATACTATGCTGGATAAGTTTGGGTCACCCTGTATAATTATACCATGCGTTTCAAAAGTTCTCGAACTGCCCCTTCTGTATGTAAGGAAAGCCTAACCTATGACAGCAGGAGTAATGTTCGGCCAACCACTAAAATAAACCATGTGCTGAAATAAATTACATAAAATCAGTTTTACATAATGGCAAAGTTTCTCAAATGTGTTTATTTTATTTTTACATTCCTAAAGGAAACGGTACATGTAGGTTATACGATTTGCTCAAAGTGTTCACCGTTCACCTCTTTGCAATACGCTAGTCGGTGCTCGAACGCACTGCAGGCATTGATTAGGATTGCCTGAGGAATATTTGCCACCATCTGCCTAATTCTTTCCTTCAGTTCGTTAATGCTAGCAGGCCGTGCCTCGAAGACCCGGTGCTTAACATAGCCCCATAACAAAACGTCAAGCGGGGAAAGATCCGGGGATCGAGGCAGCCACTCAATCAGCGTTGCCAGCGGAAGTATTACCGGAAATAAGTTTTTCCACCCAAATCTGGGTTTGTTTTCATCACCTATAGCAGACAAAACTCTGTATATTGCATTAGAGGAAGGGGAGAACCTCAAACCGAAATAAAACAGTTTTAAAAAAGAATAAAGAAACTTGTTTCTTATACAAAATGTAATACAAATGTGAAAACTTTCAAGAGAATGACCTCAAGGTCAGCAGAGAGCGCAGTCATTTTAAAAAGGCAGTGTGGTTTTTACTTCATGTATAAAATTCATTTTAAAATTATTAATTTTTTGTTCATGCATACAAATTTTTTTTAAAAGCGTTTCATTTATTTTCTGATTTGATATATTTTAGAGCAAAGATGTGATCCGTCGTGCTTCGGCCAGGTCGGAAACCA
>JAHWFO010036886.1:6952715-7049392 GCA_023313115.1 Rhysida immarginata
ACCCTAACGGATAAGCGGGTTTGAAAAGTAAGTAAGTAAGTAAGTAAATCAATAATGTCACCAAATTTTTCATGTTCTTTCTACCAGCTTCCCTTCACATGATCAAATTATAAACAGTGCATTATACCGCAATTCATGAACTTGTAATTGACACAGACTAAAAAGTTTGCATTAAGTGTAAAATAGGTGTGCGTAAAAGAGCATCAACAATTTTTTTTATTTCTCCTAGGAATGTATAAGAAATATTACAGTGGATGAAAGATCTGTGACGATTTGGTCATAACTTGGTATTCCTCTGATTGAGGTCGGGAATGGCTGAACCAACACCACCTCCACTCACTGTGTGAGGTAATGTTGGGTGAAATCTGTTGTTCCCCAGTGGTGGATCGGATCCGCAGGACTATACTTGTAATTTCTATCGTGTCCGCCACTTTCAACTGACTTCACTCCATGTGATTTCTTACTTTTGGGATTTGCCGAAGACCATGTTTGAGCCTAAAAACAATAAAACAATAAAATAGTAAATCAATCTATCTAACAACAATTGTAATTACAATACCAGTCTAATTTCACCTAATAAATTCATACTAGGTGGAGAAGTCATATTACAAACTCTAAGCATATTGATCATCACAAACACATACTGCCACCATTACTGACTGATTTATTTGAATTGCGACAGGGATTGTTGCAGCCAATCAGTTAATCGCAGCAATGCTGATGAAAACGAACTACCAAATGATGTATTTACTGTCACCAAGGATCGCACATCAAACATTTATAATAGACACACTTGAACATTCTTCTTTCATCCAATTGGAAGCAATTTTTATTCAAAGAATTTAAAAGAAATCTTCATGAACATTAAGACATGAGTCCCATTGATGCATTAGTCTATAGAGTCCCATCTAGTAAATTCCTGCGGTTGTTGGCGAAACCATTGCGTAACAGAAAACTCTACGTCAGCGTCGGAATTAAACCGTTGTCTTTTTAAAAATTGTTTGAATAATAGACAATCTGTCCAAAGAAAGTCTGCATAAAGCAATTTCCAACTGTCTCACATTTTCTTCTGATGTTGCAACACGAGCTTGTCCTGAGCGGACCAAATATTTCGTGAATTCTCTTGCTTGTCGAAATTTCTTGCACCATTCAACCACTGCCGTCTGAGAGTAAGTCGTGGATTCCACATGCGTAAAAACAATAGCAGAAACTACAAGGCAGAAAATATTCTGACATCACTTCCTGCTCTCTTCTTTCTGCCCGACAGAAAATTCTCTTATCTTTGTAGGCTATGACTCAATCCTGTTCGAAAAAAACAGGAGTTTTCTGTCGGGCAGCAAGACGAAAGCAGGAACGATGTCAGAACATTTTCTGCCTTGTGCTTTCTGCCGTTGTTTTTACGCATGTGGAATCCACGCCTTACTTTGGTCGCCGTATACAGCTTTCATTCTCGTAAAAATTTCCGTCGGCTGACGCCCTTCAGCGGCCAGAAATTGAAATAACAGCACACAGATAATCTTTGAACGGATTGTCGACCATGATCGCCATCTTTCAACTTAATCACAGCTAATCAAACAAAAAAGAAGAAACACTTTTCCACAATAAAATATTTTAATCCAGTTTTGGTGACTTTTTGTTAGTGTTATTCACAACTGTTAGGAAGAAGCAAACAGATAATGAGTGTGACAGACGCCTCACTAGTCAAACAATGCGTATAAAGCGATATCTACAATGTTTAGTAGGCAATACCTTCGCGGCTGCGTAGTTCAAACGCGTCTCTATTGAACAATCCTACAGCGGTTTGGGATTCAATAAACTCTAAAATAGACGTTAAAAAAGTTTTTTTAGGACAAAAGGTTTACGGCGGAAAAGTTCTAAATTAGGAATTTCAAAAGGAAAGTGAGGAATTTTGAATCGGTTCAATCTAATTGAACTCCTAATAAAAATTCTGATCGAATGAGAGGTGAGGTGAATCAGCAGCCTTTGATTCCTTGAAATTTGAATACAAAACTTCTATTTTTTTTCCTAAAGACACAACATTGTTTTCCTGGAAATAAGTGCAATTTAAAAAGATAACATTTATTTTACATAATTTGTATAAGTAGTTTATAAATGAAACATTTTCTACTTTGCAACTTTCTAAGAAATAAATAAATAGAATGCATAAATAATTAGAAATAGTTTAATAATATTATTGTATGTAAATTATATCTAAGCACCTTATAAGTAATTTAAGAGTCCTTGACTCTTGCTCTGACTTAAGTTTCAAGGCAGATTTTAAAGAAATCTAATTTTGGTATAGAATATAATAACATTAAGTCACTTGATAAATTAAACACATGATTTCCTTGGCGTTAATAACTTTGAAGAGGTAATTGCTTTAATCTTTTTTTTCTCTTAAAGATGCTTGTGGGCAATTATGTCTATTGATCGTCTTGTAAGGCGAAATTAATCTTCAATCATGAATCACAATCAGGGGAGCAGTTTGTTCTCCGAAGGGTTTACTACGATCGACAAAGAAAGATAATAAAAATTTCTATTCACGTGAGAATAAACTATAAATTCACTCCCGAGCCGTGAACGAATTTCTAAGTAAAAATTTTATAATCCTATCATAGTTTCAGTTATCATAAAATAGAAGTCTGGAAATTTAGTGGAAACAGTAGAAAATCCTTGTTTGTATTGTATAAAATATTCGAATAATAAATAAATATTTTACCTAAATTCAGTTCTTTAAATTGTAAAAACCTTTATTTGTATTCAATGTCAATTGTAAGCAAGCATCAGGTTACAACCAATTTGGTATTAAGTTATCCTCGTAGATGTTTGAACTGATAACAATCTTTAACAATAAAATCTCGTAAAAATTCCAAGGAGGAGCTTTAACAGTGAAGGAGAAATACATTTATACATTTATTAAAAAATATTAATCCGCCCCTCCCCCCGAGTAGGCTAAGGCAAGTAGCAGATCCTGAAGTCATCTATTTTTACCCCTTTATCTACACTTTTTACCTCTCCCCAAGTTGTTTAAGCAAAAATTAATTTTCTCGAACGTAATATGTAGAAAATGTAAAAAAGCTCGTATCTCCTTTCTTTTCTCATCATTTCCGAACGTATGATATATCACAACCATATGATGGCATTGTTCTAAAGACCACGTGACTACCACCCCCGCAAATCCGACCCTAATGGAACACGTGGGGTCTAAACTTCATAGTAATGTAGATCTTGCCTAGAGGAATCTGGATACTGAATTTCACGCCTTTACATACCTAAATAGCACATAGATATGTTGTCCTCTCTGAATCCCACCCCCGTAATTCCAACCCCAGTGTACCAATCAAAACCAAACTAAAAGTGCAGATGGACATGCCCATAGGAAGCTACATTCCGAATTTCAACCTTCTACCTCAAAAAATGTAGAAATTATGAAGGGATACACAGTTAAGACATTATAAAACCAATAAGTAGTTCCATTCTTTCGCTACTGAATAATATAGATTACTAGCTGATTACCCGCGGCTTCGCCCGCTATGATTGAAAGAAAAAAAAACGTGCTATTGAATAGTAACAATAATACGATTACATAGAAAATTTCACAAATATCAGCAAAATTGTTTTAAGAAAATTAAAAGATTATGTATAACAGAATATATTAAATCCAAAATTTTTCAAATATTGTAATTGGCACCATAAGTTAATATTAAATTTAATTAAGTTATTTACAAAAAATTATTAAATGTTAGTTATGCATAAAAAACCATTATTTTGACATAGAATATGTTACTCGAATGTCTTTGGGTACACTATTTTTTGTCAGGCCATTAGGATCATAAAGAGATTGCCCTTGTTAATCGTCATTGCGAAAAAAATTCCAGAGGAGATTGTAACCTAGATAATTGTTGTCTGGGTGATAGTGGGCATAAAATTAGTGACAGTCTAGTACCATTGTATAATTTGGGGGAATCCAAATTTCTCAGCATTATTACTGGCGCTACTTTCACATTGAACTTAAGGTGGTGGCTTTCCAGGTGGGTTCCAAAGAATTTAAAAATTCTGTGGGTTAGTTTTCAGCTTGCTCCTGGTCCATAATAGTGTCAATAGATTTATATGTAAAGCAAGATCTTGACAACTCTTGCAAAATGTTGTCGTTTTTTGTTTACATTCTCATTCTTTGGTGCAAGTCGTACGTTCTCAATGCCACTGTCGGTCCTCAATTTTTGTGGCTATGTTCGGGAACACATTATGTATAATTATTTCTCGTACTGACGACAACAGTATAAAGAAATCAGCTGAGAGAGAAATTAAACCTGACGCAATTGTGGGTAATTTTTCGTCTCCAAAACTGAGTAGTTGTTTATAAATTTTATGATTGTGGTCATCAAGAATACGCACCCTCATATTAGTAATTATTTTTTTGTGTGGACAAATTTCCAAATGGTGGATACTCTGAGGCAAGCACTGAGTTCATCTGCAGATGTTCATTGTGGAATAATTGAAAGGGTTTGGCGAAAATCTCCTGTGAGAAAAATGACACCGCTCCCATTTTTTTTCCAAGATCTCTTAGGTTTCTCATTGTCAGATCTATAAGAATTTGTTACGTTGTACGATTGTTAAAAAGTTTGGACTGTAGCCAAAATCATGCAATAGAAGGGTCTTAACCAATACAGCTTAGAGAGAAAGCCTGCTCACGGAAAAATCATACATTGTTACAGCACCTACGGTAGGGACAATTTCGGGCTTAATATTCGTAGAATCATGAGTAACAATACCCTACCGCGGGTGATGCAACACCTCCTAAAGAGAAAGCCTGCGGACAAAAGGTGTCTACATTGTTACATCATCATCAAGCGACCAAATTTAGAGCTTATTATTGGTAGAAATACGATTAACAATAGCTGCTTGATGATGATGTAACAATGTATACACCTTTTGTCTGCAGGCCTTCTCTCTAGGAGGTGTTGAGGTGATGTAACAATGTACGACGTTTTCGCGCTCAGGCTTTGAGTAGAGATGGTATAGGCATAGCCATCACCTTCTAAACATAGAGATAGATATATACCATAGGAGGAAACTCAATGCTAAATCAAGGGACTTGGGATAAAGTGCTCGCCAGCGATAACACAGACACATGTCTAAAGAATTGCCTGGAAAAGTCCAAATTTATCATCGTGCACCTATGTCTGGTAGCCATTCAGTAAAGTATAAGAAAATAATTTTGAACATTAAAAAAAGCTGAAAATAATTTTTTAGCTCTCATGGAATTATAGAGACTTTCTTTGGCAGTAGAATTTCAACAGAAAGTTATTATAATAAATATCTTAAATGTAAATTTAAAGCAATAATGTCAGCAACAATAAAGTGCGTCCACAGTATTCATCGAGAACTATGCCTGATGTTTATCATTTTCTTAGACACGTTTGAATAGCGAAGCGCTCATAGATAAGTCGATCCAGTCTTTATCGTTCTTGACATCATTGTGCATAGCCTGCAATGGGTGCGTTCGCGAAACAGCCACTTTTCCCACTATTTTCACTTTGTCGTTCGAGAAACCACCACCAGTGAATTCATGGCGTTCGAAAATTCAAAGTGAATTCACTTTTCCCCCCAACTTCCTGCCACTTTTCTCACCCACAAAAAGCCAGTGGAAAAAGTGAAAAATGACGTATGATGAGAAAACTAAAACCAGATCGATTTTTTAGTAACTCAATTAATCAAATATTGAGTAAACTAAAACCAGATCGAGTAATTTTGTATTAAATTTGTATTTTTTTAAATTGCATTCTTAATCAGTTGTAACGTTGATTTTTTAAATTACTATTTTAACCAATAAATTTTTATTTTTAAAAAATTACAAAATAATTTAAAAACCATAAAATTGCATAATTATTCTAAAAAAACGTGATTTAAATTAAGTTATATACATCAATTTATAATTATATTCCGTATGTAATAACCAATTTAATGTTAATGTATTTGCATTAAATTTGTGTATCTATTTATTTTAATTTATTTTTATGGTTCACTGCTAATAACATAGTAAAACTAAAACCAGATCGAATTATAATATAATATGCAAATGAGAACAGTTTACTACGAATTGTTTAAAAACGATTAAAAAAATAAGTCTTACAAAGTAAATTATTAAAGTATAGACTTTTAAAACTCAAGAAAATTATAAAATAGGCCTCTTTATGAAGTTTACGTTCGTAATTTATCTTGATTTTAGCAAATTATTATTATTTTTTCATTTTACATTTTTCACGTTTTAAAATATTTCCTTCGCCTTGTTCACTCTTTCCTCATGTTTTATCAGTTTTCTACTTATGTCTTCACAAAGCAGGAGTAAATGACTCACAAAGCCTTCGTGGATTAAGGGGCCCAACCAGGTTTTAGGCTTTGGTCTTCATGGCAATCGCCAGAACTTTCCCCCCTACAGTTCTGTGCGAACCTGAAGCTTCCTGATTGGTTTAAGCTGTCGCGGATTCGCTAAATTTCAGAACCTGTCTGAATTGAAAATTTCGCCCGCAAAGCAGTTGCGAAGAGCAGTGCGGGCGATTTCCGCTAATTGTGAAACGGCAGTATGTGCGGAAAATCTTCGCCTCGGTTGCGGTTTCCGCATTCGCCTGTTTTTCGCCCGCAAACAGTAATTGTGAAACAGGCTTTACTTCATAATTCACTGAGGCGTTCGCGATTCTCTCGCTTTTCGTGAATTCACGCCAATTCCACTCGATTCACGGGAAATTCACCAGTGGGAAAAAGTGGCTTCGCGATTCGCGAACGCACCCACTGATAAGAGAAAGCCCTCTACCGTGAAAAAACAACCAAAGTTTTACAGTCAGTATTGATGTTAAAATGCGGCACGGCAGAAAAAACAAACGCGAAAAACAAATTCAGCTGGAGAACTCACCGCTCAGAGACGCAAAACTTCCGTTTCGTTTCTCCTTTTGGGGGCTATGTTGTCGATCATTGAAAATGAAATACAGACAGGTACGGTAATCTAGATCTAATCCGCTGTTCACTTGCACCCTAAGACTTATTCATACCGTCGTAGTTTAAAATGGTAATTATATAACACGAAATACTATGGTTTTGAAGGCATTTTCAAATCGAAGCAAATCGGAAGTACCGCCATTAACGATCGTAAATTTGAGCGAAACCAGAGATCAATAATGGGGAATAAGTGGCTAGCAGTGGCTATCCGACTTTTAGAGGACCGTATAACTTTATCAGGATATCTTTGATTTATTCTGGTGTTTATCTGAGGATTTATCCTATCTGACGATTGTATATTAAGTGGCTTTTTAAGATAAAAGTGGGCTTAGAAAGTTTTTCTATATTTTTTATTTTACTGTTTTTAGTCTATTTTTAATTTTATTAACCTAATCTAAGCAGACGATTATATTTAGTACTACACAAGCTCCAGATGTCGCCCCAAAATCAAACTCACTGAGAAAGGCAATGGAGTGTCCCATCCATCTTTTCTTCGTCCATGGAGAAACTCAATTGAGGATAGCGATTTCTGTTGACGATTTCATGAATCTATCATCGTTTGAGCACTGCCTATAATAAAGTAGGCAGTGGTTTGAGCATGACTTCCATTATTACTTCAGACCACGGTCATCGAGTTCCATTGTTAAAATGAAGCTAAAGTTTCTAGCTTCTGATAGGGCGGGAACTCTATTGAAAAGTGGCGCTGCATGTACAATCGGCCCAACTGCGCCTGCAGCGCTGCCTTATCGGCAGATAGAAACTTTATTTTCATTTTCAGTTTCAATGAAAAACTCTACCCCAGATCAAGGTCGGCCTTAGTGCGATCTATGCGGCACCTGGCGCGATCTGTTTTCCTTAGCTTCTCGAAACAATGGCCGAAGCTCAATGACCATGAATATCTATAGACTGTGCCTCAGACCCAATGTTAAAAGCTGATATCTATTGTTTAAACCGTATACAAAATTTAGTACTTGATTTTCCCACACGAGCACTTAAGCGCACCGTTGATAGTTTACATTAGTGAATGAAATTAACACGAATTATTTTAACTAGCTTTTAATTTAATCCTTGACTCATTCAAAAAAGATATCATAAAAAATTGGCCAGCGTAAGGGCATATTAGCCAATTGCCCTTTAAATTAACAATACTTTGTGCATGTCTTTCTTACTAGGTGCGTCTTTGACGACTGTCTTTTAACAATGAAGAGCATATACGCAATTTTATCCGCTAAGAATAGGTCTGCAATAATAGAGGAGGTCATGGTTTGAGAGAAATGCAACACGTGGAGGCACCTGCCGGATTTCATTCGAAACACAATCACTTCCGTCTTTTTCTGAACATGCTGAAAAATAGAGTATAGAAGGGGTAATCGGAGATGCTTTCTTTTTTATCTAGTCAGTAAGGCAATGGAAATAAATTCAAGGTAGGTTATGTAAATATTTGACCGTTTCCCATTTACTGCAAATTTCACTAGATGTCTACAAAATATCCCTGTCGTATAACGTATTAAAATGGCGCGTATCATCGATCGACGTGAGTCTGAAGCATTAGTATGTGATTGAGTTCATGAATGGAGAACACATTGCATCTGTTAAATTCATCAGAACTTTTATCGGGAACTGGCAGTTCATGTTAGCACTGTGACTTATTTTAGCGACCCAGGGTGTTTACTTAAAAAACAATGCGTCGCTAAAATTGGTCGATCGGTTTTGCCTCATTTACAAATTCAATGATTAACCTCATGTATAACGCAATTTATTCGTAGTAAATTGTACAGAATTAAAAAAAAAAGAAAGCCGTTTTTCATGTGGATGAATTGTTCTGTACAGAGGCCAAAATAAAATTAATCTCTGATGGCAATGGAAAAATATTTTAGAATGGATTTTGATTCCATAGACGATAGGAAAAAGAAATTACCTGTTTCTATGCAACTCACTTGCTTCACATTTTTGAATGATGAATTCAACTTATTTATATAAAGGAAGAGAAAACAGCTTTCTTTTTCTGTAGCGATTTCCGAACGCGTTTGTCATTGTGTTATTTTAGCATACTAGAAAGCGACGTGCAAGCGAGAGGGGGCGAAGAGGATCCGTCAGGTGCATCCGAAGGTCCAAGAGAGTCAATGAGGGATCCCACCTCTGTGTCAACGGGGGTCCGTCCACCTGCTGATAGGATTCCTTCAGCAGCCCGTCAGACTGAATGAAAGGAAAGGCTCGCATCCCGCCGGATGAGAAATGAGTCAGTAGCAGAATACAAAAGAACACTGGGGGATGAATTTACTATTGATATTGACAGCCAGGATATTAGATGACTCCACTAGAGAAATCTCCGTGAAAAAAAAAGAGTTTGTAGTAAATTAATAATTTTTATTTTTCCATTTCTTTGCCTCTCCTTGCCTCCTCATAAGCTCAACACCCACGAGATGTCAACATTTGCTGTCGCTGTTGAATGTTAAATGTGTTGTGGGAGGGAAGAAAAAGCGAAATCACAAAGAGAAAAGGAACGTTTATTAAATGGGAAAAAGAGCAAACAGCAAAATAAGATGGCAGCCATTAAAAAAATTGATACTATTTTAAAATTAAACAAATATTTGTCTTGAAGGAGCAAATACCGAAGTTAGATTAACATTTACCATTATATAACAGGTTTTGCGTCACAACTTAATGAATTTGTTTGTAGCGAAGAGATCAGATAAGGTAAAATAATATTTAAGTTGTATATCAATTCCATGAATCTATTTAAAGTCCTTACAAGATTCAAAAATTAAAATACGTAATTATAATTGAAAATTGTTATTTTTTAATGAAATTATAAATTGTTATTAACTTAACTTTTAAGTTATTAAGATAAGTTACAGATATGATATTCAAATAGCTGCGATAAAACCCAGTAGGAAGGCGATTGTTTCTACAAAACCGAAACGCTCTGGATGTTCTTGCATTTCAAACCATTATATAGAGGTTGATTCATGTTTATGTGAATGAAATTGGAATGCGCATGGTTCAACTGATTATTGTCGTGAGTCCATATTACTGTTGTCAAATGAAGACATTCCTGAGAGGAACAAAATCTTGGTATTAGGTTAGGAGAAACAATACCAGCGTGAATAATCCTGTTTTGGGAACGGACTCTCATATTCTCGTACTAGATCTAATAAGACAGGAAAAAAGAACGAATCTCAGCGCCATCACATAAGAAACATCTATCTCAAAGCGCGCTACTGAAATGCTGAGGAAAGTCAAGAGCTAGCATCGGAACCATAAATCCCAAAACCCAAGGCAGAATTGCTTCTTCCGTGGGAGTATCAAGGCTGATCACAAATAACTGTAAGTCGTATTAATCAAGATTTGCAAATAGAACGACGGCACAAGGCCAATGTTCACAAATCACTAATAATTCCTTAAAACAGAGAACAACGTGCGGAAATTGTATGAACGACAACTGGCGGAAGAAAAGTGGAAAAAGAGTATACTTTGACGAAACATGGACATAGCAACTGCAACAAGACTCGAGCGATCTTTTATCGTAAAAAAAGTTCTAAAAGACCGCGGAGACCTGGTGCGACAATGCAAGGAAACATTTTCTAAAGATTTCTGCTTCTCGCTGGGTTTAGTTCTAACAGAAAATTGTCCCTGCACAAAATTTACCAAAAACAAAAATTAATGTGTCGCCTAATAAAATATAAACAGCCAAAACTGTGGACAATGTTTAAGAAGAAAGGAAGATAAGAAACCATTATTCCACATAAATGAATTTTATAAAATAACAACTCATATGCACATTTCGGAGCTCTTTGTCTCCTTCATCAGTGAGAAACAACAAGTGAAAGTATATGTTTCTTCCTAAATGTAGCAGAAACCAAATGTTGGTTTTTGTATACTTAATAATTAAAGTTTCACACGAAAAATTCAGGTGGAATAGTGGTTTCTTTTCTTCCTTTCTTGTTAATGTCGTCTACTATGAGACAAATATCCTAAAAGCAGTTTGTCGCTCCAAATAGACCACTCTTTACGGTGCAGAAAAGAATCAGGTTTGGCTTCAAGCTACTTGGGAAATCGGCGGTTGCCTTCATGAACAGAATAGCCGTTGAATCAGGGCTATCGACTACAGAGACATTACGGTAAAGTCCCCAGAAACTATCTTCGGACTTGTATGGTTTTGATCTACTCAAAAGGATCTTGGGAAATCGACGACCTCGCACTTAAGATGGTTCAAGGAAAGCCTGCAATGAAGCGTGGGGCACCATTCCGCTCCGTTTTCTTCATCGTCACTGTTGCAGTGAAAACTCCGATGTCGTGCCATAGCCAAGATGTATTACCAACATATAGAACACAACGGATCGTGGCATATAGGGTTTCAGTAATGCAGGGTCTCCTAATAGTTCCCGTACCCTCTCCTCCTGAACTTATTGTGAAAAGCTGACGTTTCGGATAGAGGCTATCCTTTATTACTATCACTTTTACTTTTAGCTTTGATAAAGGTAACTGATAATAGCTGGCTTTTTTCTTTGGGGATATAAGGCCACCCACGCCAACACGCTCATCGCCTCAGCTGCCCCTATCAATCCAGTCCATAAAGATAATTTACAAGAAGGACGACAGTGCGCATCCTTGGGGAGTCCAACACTCACGGTGACGAGTCTTGACTTAATGCCATTTATTCGGACGCACATTTCAGAGCTTTCATACAGACACATGAGAGCAAGCAGTAATTGCCCATCCAATCCGTACCCTTGCAACAAATCCATCCAATCTCCAGAGCTTCTTCAGTGAAATGCTTTTTCGAGGTTCACAAAGCAAGAACACAGCAGGTCATTCCCACTTTATGGAAACGATATTAAAATCACTTTTACGTGCACGCAAATTTATCTGGGTGAACGGGAATTATGGGCGAGAAACGTCTAGTACATAAGCACGTGTTGGTGGGATTATTATTTTGTTTTCATGTAACTATGCCACCGAAAGTGGACCGTTGGTTAGAAGGGTACGTCACCGCCCTTTCCGAGGAACATTACTAGTACAATCAAATAGTACAACGTTATAAACAAAAAGGTCTTGCCATTTCTAAGAAATATACTCAATTCCCGTGGTAAAGTTCGATCCGCAGAAAAAAATGGGTCAACTGCTGGGTCCGAAAGCGCATTTCAAGAAAGTGAGGATCGCGGACGTCATTCGAAGAGTACGAAAATTGGTCTCCGTCGAAAATCCACATCACAAAAAAGTATTGCTTCGAAACTAGGAATATCGCTCGAAACAGTAAAAAACAAATTATCAACACAGATTTGAATCTTTGTAAAGTCCACAAGCCACATCGCAGAAAGGAAGGTGAACTGCCGAAAGCTTTACGAGAAATTCCTAGCCAGCCAGAAGTGGAAAAAAGATTGTTACGTTGGATGAAGCATGGCTCTACCTAAGCCGCCCTCATGGATTTCTGCGCTTTCGGGATGTTCAAGAGAGCCCTCGGGAAGCGACGGTGCAGAACTTTGACTGGGCCTTGGAAAGCTGCGCAAGAGGAATGGGACAAATTGGACCTCGTAGGCCTCTGAAACAGCCCGGTGTCGGGCTACTGTCAAGAACCAGGGGAACCAGATAGAACATGACAGGAAAAATAAATATGAATTATTAGACTAAAATTCAAAAAATAAATCGTTTCCATAAAGTGTGAATGAATAAAATCGTTTCCTAAAGTGTAGATATCTTTTGCGTACTACTAGGAGTAGTTGAAGGTTAACTTTAGAGCGAAGATGTGATCTGTTGTGCATCGGCCATTCAGAACTTGCTCCATCAATAGTTTGGAATCGATTATTTCCAGACACATTGTGTACACTTTTACCAGGAATGCTGAGTAAAGAGATGACTCGATAGCTGTTGACATCCGTTCGATCTTTCTTTTTAAATATAGTAACCATAATTGCTGTTTGCTATAGCTTAGAGCCTGGCCAGATATGCATACATTTGACACACCCGAGTCAGCCACAAGATACCATTCTGATTTAAGGCCTTTAACATCTCAGACCGGATTTCATAATACTACCGTGACTATTCTCCGCTCCAAGATGCACCTCATGTGCTTCAGTCGTTGCTGTTGATAGATTAAGAAGGGAGCGTAGCCACAACAACCGAGAAACATCACTGTTTCTCGGTGGTTGTGGCGTAGTCCTCGAAATGTACAATCAACCAAAGGAAATAATCCACACGAGTTTAATACTTAATACTACATTTCATGCTAATGTGTTGTTTTAATAGCTTTTTTTAATTATAATTATTTAAATTTAATAATCTTAATAATGTTAACTCTAAATGGATTACAATCAAGAAATAAAAAAAAATAAAATTAAATAAAAATAAATTAATATTGAAACGGTAAAACTTAAGGTAAAATTCAAGTGTGGATTATTTCCCTTTGATGACTGTACATCAGGGTCATTAAAATATCTTATTGTGAAATTGTGGTTTCGTGTTGTTGTTTACTGAAAGTGATGTCCACAGTTTTTGGCGTATATCGTTCGTTTGTAAGGAAAGTCCATTGTTACAACAGAGTTCAAAACGGACACCTCCCATGGGTCACATTCCTCCCAATCGCGCCTTTCCACGTTTGGCCATTAGCCTTTACGTGTGCATTGAACTCGCCCACTAAGATGATTCTGCACTCCCTCTCCTGCTGAGAGGAGCATCAATTTTAACTAAAAAGAGCGGGTACTCTGTGACTGAATTCGGAATATGTGCAATGAACACAGAGAGAGAGAGAGAGAGCTCATTTCCCTATCTGAAGCCTCAGGAGATACAATCTTCAACCCAATTAGATCAATCTGCCAGCAGGGGGCTTGTGAATATCCCCAGTCGACACCCAGTAGAAAACTTCCACTCTTCTTCTAGGTCCAGCACCCGGACATTTTGTAGAGCTAATACCTACAATATCCAATAGATATCGTTTAGTTTCCTCCACTAACTCCGATTCCTACCCTGTCACGGAGAATATATCCCATGTGCCGATTAACGACACTCTATCCGGTAATTGCTTTTACCCGTTTCTCTTCCAAGGTTATGGCATGCGCTTCCACCGACCGCATTTTCTCTTCCCCAAGCGCACAGCGATAACACTTGAGGGGTTTCTCGAGGCAGACTGTCGACTATTTTTTCGAACGGGAGCCTCTGCCTAATTCCCGAACGTGGGTGACGTTAATCTGCGCTACATCCGATACAATATGAACTTTCTCATTCGTCGACATTATGAGATTTTATATTTGGATGCTCTTCATCTCTCTACTCAACCATGACCGTTCTGATAAGGGTTACCCTAAGTTAGCAGTGCCACACCGGCATAGCTCACAAGAATTCCTAAAGCATTCATGTGTCAATGCAATAATAGTTCTCTAAATCAAGGAGAATATTAGAGAACTACCCTGAAGGAATCGACAATCGACGACAATCAACAGTGAAGTGTACACTAAATAAATGGAGCCAGATACTGTGGACAGACGTTAGAATAAATTTCTATATAACATCTTGTAACTTATTCACAATTCATCAGAATAGCCTGCCTACTCTGATCGAAGCTCTCCTGTATGCTGAAGAAGGCAGCTTGGCTGCCGAAATGTGCATCCATCGTCTGATTAAAAACCTTATGCGGATTAGTGGTTTCCTCTCTTTTATTCTAGTGAAGTGTACATTTGTTCAGGTGGGACATAAGCTGTGCTTAACGATTCTCACCCTTCCAAAATAAATTCCGCATGAAATATACTGAAATAGGCAAGAAGCCTGACTAACCCAAAGAGGTCTTCCACATTATGAAAAAACAAAAAATAAGATTGACGATTGTCAGAAGAGTGGGAGAGGGGGAGGGGAAGGGTGGTATAACATATTCCAATAATCCGGGAAGGAAACGTTGCCATTGTCTTTGAAGTTGATATCAAGAATATGCCTCGGTTTTCTATACTTTGTATGCCACTTCATTTCCGTCCGGTTATTCAGTATTCCAGCCACCAGGTCATTGTCATGTCTCTTCATCGTCTGCACTATGTCCATCAGGAGATCTTGGACACACTTTCCAATAAGAGTCATGTTTAGATCCGAGTGGATGTAATGATTTTTTACGGTCCTTCTTCCAACCTGGGCAATGGTCCTCAGGGTAACATTCTGGAACGACTGGAGTTCACTCCATCTGCTTCTACAAATAGTCGCCCACGTAGGCATACTATAGAGGAGGATGGTCTGAATCACTGTCTTGTACAGTAGTAATTTATTGCCGATGCTGAGGGCGCTGTTTCTACCCAGGAGAGCTATAAGGCGCTGTACTTAGCCCTCTTTGCTTTGTTCAGAGCAAAGGTTACGTGACGATTCCAGGAGAGCCTTGAGTCGATGATAACGCCAAAATACTTGTAGTTGTCAACCCATTCGAGTTTCTTATTGAATAAAACCAGGGAATCCAGGGGACACTTAAGTTTTTTGTTGAAGCACACGGCTTTGCATTTTCCGAAGAAGATTCAGCTTCCAGCAATTAAACCAGTCTTCGAACTTCTTCAAGGCGTTCTGCAGCCGAGTGATAACGTGCTATGGGTGGTGCGCCCATGCCATGATGGCAGTATGATCAGCATAGAAATATAAATTACATTTCTCGCGTTTTGGGAAATCGCGCACAAAATAATTAAAGAGAACGGGCCCGAGGACACCGGCCTTTAACCTTGCGGAGCGTGGAGAAGTTTTCGCCCAATTTGGCTTGATAGAACCTGTCGCTGAGAAAGGATCTCACCATCATAATCAAATCCGAAGGGAACCCGTCTCTAATCATCTTGTAGATTAGCCCCTCGTGCTACACCTGATCGAAAGCTTTACTGACATCAAGAAAAACGACGCCACAGTACCTGGAAAGGTTTAGTGGGGTGCTCAGATGTTCAAGGAGCCTCCATATCTGCCTCTGACACGAGTGGGCGGCTCGAAAGCCAAACTGTTCATTCCGCATTAAACCATTGCAATGCATTGGTGAGACACTGGTCCTTGAATCTGGTGAGGATAGTTTTCTCCAAGACTTTAGACATCGACGAGAGTAGGCTGATAGGTCGGTAGCTCGCGGGAATTGCGGGATTTTGCCCCTGCTTGGGGATACTTAACACAATAGACTACTTCCAACAGTCGTTTATGATATTCGAGATGTCTCTAACGATGTTCTTTGGGAGATTCTTTAAGTCGTTATTACTTACCTTGTCTCTTCCTGGAGCCTTCCTTTTTTAGATTTCTTATGATGGCAGCGATTTCTCCGGCCTCGATGATGATTTAGTTGTAGGCTGTGGGACTTCATAAAAGTTGGCAAGACCATCGTCCACAGCCTGGGACATGAGTTGACTCTCGGGATTATTGTTATCAGGGTTAATAAACTGCATCTCTAGAGAATCTGCATTTTTTGAGCTTTATCCTGATTAGTTTGGATGTAATTACCTTGAGGGGTGCGAAGTGGAGGAAGCATATCATTCTTCTTCTTCTGAAGAGCTCTAACCACATTCCAAATGGATTTGTCGCGAGCCGACAAGCTTTTGAGCTTGTCATTCCATCTAGCGTCGCGAAGCTCTTTCACTTCTTCTTGGACTCTTCGCACTAACCTGTTGTATTTGGTTTTTAGCCAAGGTAAACGATAGCGCTGCCACAGCCTACAGGTCTTGTTTATCTCTGCAATCAAGCGTTGGATTCCTGGAGTGAACATAAGTCGATGAACGGCCTTTTTTACCAATGGATAGGCACTAGCTTCAGTGGAACTGTTTATTCGTCTGGTGATGTATTCAATACGTCGATCGATGTCATCCATTCTGTTTGCTCCTTGGAGATGGTGGTCATTACATTAGGACAGTATTGATGTTGCATGGATGTGGAATGTCCCAAATGAAAATTGCAGCTCATCTTAACCGATCCCAGTGTGCTGTCAGGAATGTATTACAACAGGAAGTTGATGAGAAAGCGAAGAAACGAACAGGAAAGAAAAAAATCTTAAGCTCTCGAGATGAATCTCATTCGACGACCGGCAACTGGAAGCAATCTTTCTGCTGGACACATTGTAGATGTACTTTCACTTAACTACTCTCGGCGCACTGTTGCACAGGTTCTGCAACAACTCCCATCATTGTCTACCAAAAATTTCTACGAAAACCACCTTTAAACCAAGCTCACAAAAATGCAAGATTGGAGTTTTGTAGAGAAAAAATGACATGGACTCACGAGTGGTACACAGTGGTGTTCTCTGATGAAAAGAAATTCAACCTTGATGGTCCCGATGGATGGGACTATTATTGGCATAACATCAGACAAGATGAATAGCTTAAACTGAGTCATCAAATAGGGGGTGGCTCAGTAATGGTTTGGGGGACGTTTTCTGCTCAGAGTAAAAGTGATATAGTAGTGATCAATGGATGCATGGACTCTGCAAGATACAAAGTGCTGCTGGAAACTCACTTTCAAGCTATGGTGAAATTCTTAGTGGAGATAACTGGTGTTTCCAGCAAGGTCATGCTCCATGCCATCGTTACTCGAAACCTGGGTCCATGGCCTCATGGGGTCTGCGCCACACGCGAGCCCTACCATCAGCTCGTATCAGCTGGACTCGAGACTCATCAGACCAGGTTACAAGTTTCCAGTTGTCAAGTGCCCAGTCGATGTGTTCATGGGCCCAGGAGAGACGTTGCGGATGATGTCTTGTTGTTAGTCTTCTGCTTCCATATCCCATGGACACCAGATTTCGTTGCACAGTTCGCATCGATATAGCTCTAGTATCAATCTGGTTAAAGTCTAATGTCATCTGGCAGAGTGTGAGTTGCCTGTTAGCGCTGATCATCCTACTCAGATGCCGTTGGTCCCGTTCATTGAGAAGGTATGGTCGACCACTGCGTTGTCCATGGTGGAAGTAATGCCGTCAAGTTGGTACTCTCGGTAGACTCTTGAAACTGTGGACCGTGGGATGTTGAATTCTTGAACCACCTCCGATATTGAATGACCCATACCTCGTGCTCCACATACCAGGCTACGTTCGAACTCGGATAGCTCTCGTCGTATAGCATTGTCACACTGAACACCTCACCCCTTACTCATGGCAGTATAACAACTAAACCTACTGACACTGATTTGCATATTTAAACCGTTTGCACATGAATCTATAGTGAAACTCTCTCTATCCTCTCCCTAATTGCGATTGGTCGAAGCCTAATCACAACGCGACATCGTGCTGCAAGAGCTATGAGCAATTAGTTCTTTTATTTTCTTTATAAAGAAATGCAATTCATATATTTTTAATGGCCCCTAAATGCATATTTAATAAAACATAATATTCAGATAGTTAAACTTTATTTCTATCAAAACAAAAATTCACCTTTTACGCTGCTGAACTGCAATTAGATCAGGCTCGCCAAAAAAAAAAAAATGGCCACGATGTTGCTGGTGCATCATGGGGGATAGAAGAGAAAAAATTTTGGGAGTTCTTTTAAGTGTCCAAAATTATTATTTATAATCCTGTTCGTTATAAAACGTTGACAGTTTATTTTTATAGGTGTTTTTTAACAATCTTATGTTGTGGATTGTCCAGGAAACCAAGTAGCAATGTAATCATACGCAGGGTGAGAAGGCCGACCAATCGCAGTTAGAGAGAGGTTAGATGGAGTTTCACTATACTGCCACTTGAAAAATAGTCCACTGCTATCCCATGACTTTTGGCATGTGAGTGTACAACAGATACACGTTAAGGAGACGAGCGAAACCACTGTTATGACTCGTATATGCATTGCGTTGACTGGGTCAACTTCAACGAGTGAGAAAGGAAACAATTGTCAGGGTTTATATAGCCCTGGTACAAAAACAAAATCTTATCAACAAAAATTACAAAAATAAAATAACAATAACAAAAAATTTTAAGCATACACTTTCACCGTAAAAAGTGCACTAAAAAGTAGAAAAAAATACGAGGGTTGGGGCATAAGTCATCACTGTTATGATGTCTTGCATCTTTCCCAGAAAGTTCATCGGAAAGTACGAGAGTATGAAATGGAATCAGAATTTGAATCATAATTAAAATGCTGCCCGCTTTCGCGTTCGTTCCTGAAGCATTTGTCTCTAAATTCTTTGAGAGATTGATGGAGGATTTTCCACTGGAGGGAATTCCAATTGTCGAATACACTGCTTTGCACTGAAATTGCCCCACCAACAAGGAGTTATCCGATCTTAACCATATTTAGTGAGGGAGGGTTCGTCTACCTCCAACTAGTAAACGATTAGATGCATGCTCAGGGGACATGACCATTTGGCTTGATACAGGGTGTCCGGGTGCCTGTGTAGACTCATCAGTTGACACCTGTGCGAGACGTTCCATGCAGTAGGGAGGAAGCAACTGCCTCGTGAACGTACAGCACTGTAATCCGCACAACGGTCTCAATGCCGCGACGACGACAACGGCAACCGTTCACGCAATTAACGGACTCTGAACGAGGTCGGATTATTGGCTTATCCGAGACTGGATGGTCAACCAGACTGATTGCTGTGTCGCGGGAAGGACGGACGGTAGGCCGATGTTGGAGGCAATGGCGAGAGGAAGGTGGGAGCACTTGTGGGACATGGTGGGACGTCGTTTACGATCACCCCGCAATCTCCATGAACTTAGACGTACCCCAAGATGACATTCGCCACCTACACCTGCGGCTGGAACAATGCATCGCCGCTAGAGGTGGTGCCACAAACCTAGTGATGCCGCTTTCCGTTGGGACACTCTGTACAAACGGGTGCACGTCTTGGCTCCATAACGTAATAATGGTGTGTTCAGATGTATCTCTTGTTGTATATCTACTTTTGGCTCATCTGGATAACTCCTTGTGGGTGGGGCAATTTCATTGCAAAGCAGTGTATTTTGAAGACGTATACACTAGCTGTTTTCGGAGACTGAATGTTCGATCTTCTCCGAAGTTTTCTTTCAACATATGGAATGTGTATTCCAGAGTTTTAAACAACCATCCAGCACAAACAATTGGGCCGAGGGATGTCACAACCGATTTCATTGCCGTATGTCTTCTGATGGTTGGTTGGTTTGGTTTGGTATTAACGACCTTTTCAACTGCTATAGTCATTTGAGGACGGTGTTATAGGGGCCGCATATTTTGCCTCGCAAGGGTTCTTTAACGTGCAGCCGGCAAACGACTACACGGGACCAACGGCTTGACTTCCCTTCCGAAGGAAGTGCGTGATTTTAGAATTTTTCCCCCTTAAAAAATCCTCGTCGACCTCGGCCGGGATCGAACCCGCGTCCTCGGGCATCAGAGGCTTATGTCATCTGACCATCCCTCGATCTGGTCATTTTTACAGAAAATACAGGAAGAGCAACAATACTCAGAACGCCATTTGGAACAACAACTGGCAAGAACAATTAATCCACGGATAGCAAAGTACAATCGAATTCACAATTTACTATCAAATTTGAATGCTAACATAGACGAACTACAATATGTTAGAGGTATTTCTTTTAATTTAAATGGTTGAATCCAAACAAAATTGTATTATCATTCATAAGTGTCATTCATTATTAACATTGTATTATAAATTATTTGTGTTAATAAAAACTTCATTTTGGCTCAACCACAAAACCATCGAATTGCTTTGCTTTAATTTTTGAACTTACCAGGTAACCACAAACGTTCTTGCGACTTTTAATTCTGGAAAACAAAAAGTAGCGTATCGTTAGTACCCAAAGTAATCCCCATTGGCATCTAGCAGCTTCTGCCAACGTGTCTACAGTTGATCAATCCCCTGGCTGTAAAACTTGCCGGTCTTGGACTCAAAGAAGTCCGTGAGTGCCTTTCGCAGGTCTGTATTATTGCTGTTGGATTTTCCACGAAGATTGATGTCCAGAGAATGGAGTTTCCCAGCCAAGTCGCTCTATGGTTTCCCTGGCCATCCACGCCACATGTGGCCATGCATTGTCATGAAGAAAGAGTACCCCTCTTTGCGATTCACCAATGCTGGCTTCTTCTGCTGCAATGCCTGTTCACACGTTCCAACTGCTGGGAATACAGGTCTCCAGTGATGGTTTGGCCAGTTGATAGCAGCTCGTAGTGAACCATTTGGCGTCTAGTCCACCAGACACAGAGCATGATCTTGCGTAGGTGTAAGGGTGGCTTTTTAGTGTGAGACACGATGTCCCGGGGTGACAACCAATGTTTGGAACGCTTAGGAGTGTCATACAGGACCCACTTTACGTCACTGGTATGTATTTGATTAAATATGGGTGCGTTACGATGTCGAGAAAGCAACGACATGCAGGTTGTCCCTCGTTGATTCATGTTGGATTCCAACAATGTGTGGGGTATCCATTTGCTCAACTTGTACGTCTTACCTAGGCTGTGCAGGTGACGTCTGAGGGTTTCATCAGAAACCTGATACCGTCTGGCTATATGGCCGTTTTCAGGGCCTGGTATATAGTCGACCACTGCTATGTTCATCAGAAATGGCAAATTCTCCCGATCTGAATTTCTGGAACCAATGCCTTGCCGTGCGTTCATTCACGACATCATCCCCAAATGCAAGACACATTTGGCGATTTGATGCTGCTATTGACAAGCTCACCTTGAAGTCATAAAGCAAGCAACACCTAACCATCTCCATCGATATCTCCATTTGTCTTCACTTCTGCACGAGATGTGATTGATGTGAATACCGAACAGCCCTGTATTTATACAGACTAACCTGACATATTTGGCCCATACTGTACACTCATTTACATATCTTCTATCACTTCCTTTTACGGCAGCATAAAAACGGCAAGAACTTTTATGGTTACCTGATATATAATACATTTTTTGAGTTGGGTCGACCATTTATTCGCTCGACGGACTGATACACCCGACGAATTTATCTTCGGCTAACTGACACGCCCCCGACGAATTAACCGCCCGACCAACTGACACCCTCAACGAACGAAATGACTCCTACCAATTGACGCTCGACTAACTGACCCTCGACAAACTGACCTGATATCGTAATGTTTCTTTATGACTGGAACAATAATTTTCTTTATCTAAGGCTTTTAAAATTTTATGACAGAATGTGCTTACTTACGAGACAAATTTATAGTTCCAATCAATTTTATTGTTAAAAAATTATTAAGAAGACAGAATAATAAAACATCAATATACGAGTACTATTGTTATGGAGGTTCTTTCCACGCATAAGCAGCAGCTGATTCCGAATTATGTCATTAAAAGAAAATTTTATTTTAATTTCAAGAATAAGGAAATTGATTCAGATGGTGGCATACATTAGTGCTCCACTAGGCATAATACACAAGACATAAACGGACGCTCCTGTAATTAATAAGTAATTGAACTATTAAAAGCTGAGCTAGAAGGAAATAATTAGCAACTTGGGAAATGTTGTTTTCCTTGTTGTTTTTCTTTTACTTTTGGGAAACATGAAAAAGAAATTTTATGCAGACTAATAAAATGCGTCCACAAATTGTTTTTATCAGATTATGAAAAAAATAAATAAACGCAACCGCCTTAACGTTTAATTTACTCACGGTGTGGTGCGTTGCATTGGGTATCGATTTGCTGCAGCATCTGGGCATATTAACGAACAATTAATCGAAGCAAACGTGACGTAAACTTGAAGCAAACGCAGCGAATCGAAGGACCGCTCAAAGTTGGCATGACGTATTTGCTTATTAACACAATGGCTGATTAAGTCTTCTCCTTAAGCATGTTTTAATGAAAATATTCAAGTTTATATGTAAGTTAGGAAAGAAATGCTACTACTGACCTAATGATTAACTTTTAAATTAATTATAACCTGATTTAATTGCCTTGATTTATTTCTCATAATTTATCGGCCTATCTGCTGGAGTTAAAACAATTTTGTAAAGTACAACTCATGTAATATAAAATCCATTAATTTGAAAATTGATTTTGAAAATAAAATTTTATTATGAACAACTACAAGAACTGATTAAACACTTAAAAGAGTTATTTGCACTTACTATCTGCAATCTATTGTTTATTCAGGGTGATTCAAATCGTGTGTAAAACAATTTAAGGTGGTATTATAGAGGTCAATGTAAATACAAAAAGTCCTATGAACATGGGTTCGAATTTGAACGACAACTGAGATATGAACAGAAATGAAAATGCCGCCACCAAGATCAACAAGTTAATAACTCAGGTTCTCTAACGCCTAGGATAATGAAATTTGGAGGAATAACAGGGTGCTTAAAACTGTGTAAACCGTTAAAATTTGATAGAATTCCAACAAGAAGTTTCCGAGTTACTCATTCAACATCATAACACGTTGTTCACTTGTGAGTACTAACCAGCACTTGTGACAATTTTGATTGTGCGTAACTCGAAAACTTCTCGTTGGAATTCGAACAAATTTTAATCGTATACACAGTCTTATGTACCCTGTTATTCCTCCAAATTTCTTTAATCTAGACTTTACAGAACCTGAGTTATTAACTTGTTGATCTTGGTGGCGGCATTTTCATTTCTGTTCATATTTCAGTTATTGTTCAAATTCGTACCCATGTTCATAGGACTTTTTGTGTTTGCCTTGACCTCTATAATAATTCCTTAAATAGTTTTACACACGATTTGAATCACCCTGTATATTTAAGTTTCAAGGGCGATTCTTTCGACAGTGTCGAAACGGTTCGTTGGTGAAAACTACTGCATCTCTAAACTTCATTTTGGTCTTAAATGAAAAGACTTGGTCTGTAAATTTGTCAAATTTAGTTTTGGTGTCCATAATTACTATTAATTAGCGCTAATTTACAATTCAAAATTGCTTTATGTGCATGCGCAATGATAGGATAAAAACTGAAACAGTTTTGCTTTGTAGTTGTACGTTTAACCATTGTTGGCGACGGCTTAAAGCACACGACAGAACTGAAACGTCTCCTGACCATTGTCGTCTGAGTAACATCTATATATTATAACGGCCCGCCCTCCACCCCCGCTGATTGACTTTAAAATTAAAAATAAAAAAAAGGATTCAGTCCTTTCTTTTTACACCCGATGTGTTCTTATAATTTTTTTTAGATTTGCAGACAGGAGACGAAAAATGTTCAACAGAATCTTTAGAGCTCTTACTGTTACTTTTATCAGTCTTTAGCTCCAAACAGACATCAAGATTGATGGCAGGACTGAGTGACGCTGGCGCTTCTTCGCTGTTCATGACGGGATGGCGGCCCTTCTCTATGCTGACTCGTAGTCACGGCGGGCTTTGCTGATTGAAGAAGTATCTCGTTGGTTGGTGGCTTCTCACAGAACTTTCTTTAATTCCAACCTTCGATCTTCCCAATTGTTTTCTCGTAGAGCATGGCCTTGTCACGGTGCAAGAGGTCTTAATAAATGACTCGTTTTTATTAAAAATAATCGTCTCATCAGTCTGCAATGCCTCTCAAGCGATCTCCTGGCGTGAAACGTGCCCGTGGCCTTTTCTCCTTCTCCGTCTGCTGTTGTAGCTGAAGCGGATGTTATTTGCTCCAACGAACACCCTTGAGGAGATGTTAATACAGGGTGCTCAGGCGCACATGCTTTAAGAGTCTGGCAACCCGTAAGGGCTACGTTTCTCGCCCATCGGCTGGTCATCAGAAGTCCTAGGAGAACGTGAAGTGGTATCCAAATGTGTTGCGGTCCTCTTTGACGACCACACAAAGGCGTTTAGATGACGGGTATCGCCTTTTAAACACAGATGGGCCTAGTCAAAACCATTCAAGCAGGAGGAAGGGCTTTAGATGCATAGCTCCTTTCTTCCAAACACTCGCAAATAATGACATCGCCCCTTTCATTCTATCCATCCGGGCCATCCATAGCTCTTTGTTCAAAAAGGCGATGCATATAGCTAGGTCCATTTTTAAGGTAATGCCGGTGGAGCCATCCATCAGGGAACGCACTGACTGGTAGGAAAGCATTCCCAGACCAAAATGTTGTTCAGGATGGTCCCAAATTGACTATGCGAACGAGCACTCAAAAAACACATGTTCGATGGATTCTATGACACCACAAAACTGGCATCCAGCAGATCCGACAACTCTCCATTGAGTCCAGAATCCTAGGGAGCAGGATGATCTTTCCCATTGTAAAGTCCGATGTGATAGAGGAAGGGTCTCTGATGATTGAATTCAGCAATTGCACCAGAAGGGGCCCAAGAAGCTTCTATGTCGAGATGTAAAACGCATAGAGAAAGCCGTTCAAGCCTGGGCTAGATTGATGACGGCCATCCGCTGATAGAAACTTCTTGATTTCATCTTCGGTGAAGGGACGCACGATGAAGGCATCAATATCCTCTGAGAAAGGTCTTAATGCTCCAATCCACTGCTTTATGGCTTTCGACGGAATGATTGGATGGCTGAAGAAGGATGAAAAGTGCGAGTGGAAAGCTGACAAGATGTCGGGATCAGAATCCACCACCCCACCTTCCATTGTCAGTCGATGATATCGCTTATTGTTAGCATGCCACCTCTCCTCTGCGAAGGCTGCCGAGGACATATTCCGGACGTCAGCAGCCCAGAAAAGTTTGGCTCCGATCGCTGCTCTGTCTGCCTTGCAGATTAAAGAAGCATTTATTTCATTCTTCACTTGACGAATCTCAGCTACCAAACTCCTCCTTAGGGGTGGAACATCGGAGGGGTCGAAGAATCTCTTGGAGCATGAGGAGATGATGACGTCGACATCATCTGCCTCATCCAATCCAATCTTCGTGAAGAAGTTTTGATTTTAACTTGAGATGTTTTTCCATAAACCGAACGAACATTCCTGTGTATTCTTCATCATCAAGCAGAGAAACCTTCATGAACCACTTCTTGTGAAGAGCAGAACCTATAGTTGATGCTGGAAATAGAGGGTTTCATGACCACATGATGGCACTATGGTCAGAGAACGAACATGGAATCACTCCATTGAACCAGGCGAACCAGCAAAGGTATTATCAATCAGGAAAAAATCGAGTTGTGGTGACACTGTAGTTCCTCGATGAAAGGTGGCACCAGGATGATTCCTTCATGGAGTTAGTGTCAAAAGATCGACTAATGCATTTTGCTGGCACAATCGATATGCACGTATCCAAATGAAAGATGTTGTTATCTTCTGGACGGCAATTAAAATCCCCAGCAATCACTACAGGCAAGGAGGAACACAGGAAATTGTCAATGTCATTATAAAAAGTCTGTTTCTCTGGTGAATCACACGGAGCATACACATGAAGCAACTGGAAATTGGGATGTCTAACGAAATTACTCTGTACTCGCAGTCATACATACAGTTCGACACTTGAATGGAGGGGTTAAAGATGATGGTAGCAACTCCTTGTCCATTCGAGGAGGACGAGTTGATGAAGACTTGTCCGTTAGGGTACTGGCTGCGAAGGCCGGGAAGATTGTGGCACTGTTGCGTGGAGGCTAACTTGATCTCCTGGAGCAAGAGAATGTTCGGCCTGTACAAAGCAATAAACGTAGACAACACCGATTGCTTAAATGAGGAACCAAGGGAACAAACGTTCAGGAAAATGACCTTCATTCTAAGGATTTAAGAATGTTGCCTCTGACCTGTATCCATAGGAGACTGGGGCCTCGAAGATGTGGAACAGGGTTTGGGAATCCTACAGATCGGAGAGGCAGTCCAGTAGAAGAGCTGCGATGTCGGCTGGAATTGCTATCTATACCGGAAGAAGATGATGTCTTCTCGTCCCTTCTGCTGCCATGTCTTTTTGGTTCCTTCTTACGAGGACTCTTGGGTGCTGTCTGCCCATCTCACAACGCAGATGTGGACGAGGATTTCGCTACTGGCGCTGATGATGACACAGATAGTGGGGGAGGAGACAGACGATCCCCCCTGGCTTCAATAAAGAATGGGATGGCAAAGGGAGAGCAGGAAAATCATCCTTTGTAAACATTGATCCAGAGCACAAAGGAGCATTGACATCCTCTTCTGCAGGGCTCACATTATCCCCCATCAAGATGTCACTTGATGGCTGTGGAGGAGGGATGTCATGTAACACCTCTGAAGGCAGAGGCGATGGCGGTAGAACATCCCGCGGATCTGCAGATGAAAGCGGAGGCGGCGACAACACATCGACCTGTGATGTATGAGGTGGACGTATGGGTAAGGTGACTCACGTGGCTCTAGCGACTGTGGCGGTTGAGGCGATGACCCAGATGCTGCCGGCACAACAGAAGCCCTTTCTGGGCAATGGTGGTACTTGCCCGCAATGCGGGAACACGCATCGCATTTTTTCAGGAGAGGACAATCTTTCACTGGGAAGGCTTCTTACAGTACCAACAGCACTGCCTCATTCCCTTGTAAGTAACTTAAGCACGTTCACCGTGTATTACAAGGGAGTCTGGAATGTCTTTGCTCGTGTCAGTAGATACCAAGCATTTTCACAAACTTGGACACTTAATTCCGAATATAAGCTGTGGACAAGAGCTGCGATTTCTTCCGGATTCCACTGCGAGGTGGCCAGGGGAGGCATGATACAGGATAACAGTTGTATTACCAACCTTGACCAATTCCACATCTAGGATGCGATCTGCAATCCTTCGCTGTCTGTAAAGCATTCTCGACTCGGTCGAGGAGAGTCTCTGCAAATCCAGCACGGCAGGGTCCTCAGAAGCCAAAACAAGGGGGTATACCCGTTCGGGCATACAGCCCCTTCATAAATTAGCTAATGACAAATGGACCATCAGCAATAAGCATGACCATGCGGTCGATGGTCACTAAAGTGAAGAAGAGCCACTGGTGGTGGTGGGGGGGGGGGGGCGACCTCATCCGAGGATCACTAGGGGACATGCACCAAAGTCACTAATAGAAGATCAAATAAAAGAATAAAAGTCAAGTCCGGAGAACAAATGTCCAAATCAAAAATGAACCCTCACACACGATTAAATTTAAACTGCTTATTTCTCCTTTTCCATCTTTTTTACTGTCGTCTCTGCAAGAGTTATCGTCCAGTCCCTTTTGCTCTCAAAACCTTTTCTTTTATTCTTTTTTTCTTCGTCTCTGATTTGCAGGTCCCGTCCCCCGACCAATCCCGATGCTCCTCCTCGCTTCGCTTCGTGGCTTCAGCGATTGTTCTTCCGGGGGATGTGGTGGGACATGACACAATGGCACTTCTTTTCTTGGCATGATGGCACCTCACGTGACTTCACGGTTGAATGCATCGGCTGAGGTGACACTTGTATTATATTAGTAACTATTTTTTCCATTGATCTCTTTTGTTCCATTATTGATTCCAGGCATTTAAAGTAGCTGACTCCCCTGATACTGTCATTTGATACTTCTAGCGCCAAATACTTTTGTTTATTCTTCCTCACTGAAACATAATATTGTCTTGCCTCTGCTTACTTTCAGATCCCTTTCCTCTAGCGCATCCCTCCAATTAATAATTTCTACTTTGCCTTCTCCCTTTATTTTGCACATGTATCATCTGCATATAGCAGATTTTAGGGCACTTCTTATCTGCTATAACACCGAGCAGGACATTGAATGTTTGAATGTCGACCATTGGTGCAGACCAACGTATATCGTGACATATCCTGTTTCTCCAACGTAACTTCTGACATTTGCCTTGCAATCCTTGTACATTTCTTGGATAATCCCGACAAATTTTTCGAACACTACCTAACAAGATAACAAAAAAAGTTCTTGACGTTTTCTAAAAATCAAAAACAAAAATTATACAACAAATTTCACATATCGTTACTCCTCAAAGTAATCCCCATGTGCATCCATCATCTTTTGCTAATATGCTTCCAGCTGCTCAGTGCCTTGCTGCAAACCTTGTGAAATATTTCCCACGAGTGGAAATGGAAGATGTGGTAATTTATTGGCGTAAGGTCCGGGATATTAAGTGAATGGTGCAGTGCCGCCCAGCCAAGTCGCTATATCGTAAACTTGGCCATCCGTGCCACATGCGACAAATGTATGAACGAGTTCCCTATATGAACGAATCGGTCTCGGTGGCTCAGGGGTTGCGTGGTCGCCTCTGATGCCCGAGGACGCGGGTTCGACCCCGGCCGAGGACGACGAGGATTTTTTCAGGGGGAAAATCCTGAGATCACGCACTTCCTTCGGAAGGGAAGTAAAGCCGTTGGTCCCGTGTAGTCGTTTGCCGGCTGCACGTTAAAGAACCCTTGCGAGGCAAAATTTGCGGCCCCTATAACGCCGTCCTGAAATGACCATGGCAGTTGAAAAGGACGTTAATACCAAACAAACCAAACCAAACCTATATGAACGACCTCCCTATGCAGTGTAGGTGAAATCTGACTGTTTCATCAGAAACCGGGAAGCGTTCGGCAAGCTCATGACACGTTTGGTTACTCTCCTCCTCTATGGTCGCGTTTAGGGCATCGACATCCTGGATCTGTGGTCGCCCACTTCAGGCTTCTTCACAAAACGACAGTTGTCCTGAACTGAATTTCAGGAACCAATGCCTAGCGGTGGATTCGTTCTCAGCGTTATCTCCAAAGGCTTGACGTTTCGGTGACTCGATTCGGCTGAAGACAAGCAGCCCGCTTTAAAGTCATAAAGCAGACTACCTCGAATGAGTTGTTTTGAAACCTCCATTTCTCTTCGTCACTGCGCGAAACATGACTGCTGTAAAATGCGTAAAGTGCCTAGATTAATTAAATGTCTCCATTTCTGCCTCGATCATTTTCTTTCACTTAATACACTTATTCGCATATCAGTGATCACTTCTTCTCATACTAGGCACAAACGGCAAGAATTTTTTTGTTTATCTTGTAAGGTTTATTGGCTTGATAGAAAGACATAAATCTGTTTATTTTACCTACTTCAAAATAAATTCTCAAATAGATTATATATCATTTCCTCGTAGGTCATTAAAGCTTCTTACTCTTTAATGAAATAAGCGAAAGGTGTTTCAGCAATTCTAGCTGTAAAGTGAATACCTGTTCGCATAAAATGAAGGTATTAATTACACAATATATAAATGAAAATATTTGTTAATGATTGTTTGTTAATTGGATAATGAAGTATTATTTAAGGTATTTTTTTGAATTGAATATGAACAAATAAGTGTATAAAGCCCGAATACAGTTCAACAATATTATCAATGTTTTACTATGTACTAGTTGAAGTCATATAATAAAATCAGTAAACTATCTTTACTAATCTCCCCTTGAAAAAAATATGAAGTTACTGATACTGCAAAAGCTCTCATGCTAAATTGATTTATTCTGTAGTCTTATCAGTATTTCACGCTATGTTCTTTTCATCACCCGTGTAACCCAATCCCTCATCACCCTTAACTCTCTTCATTTCAAAACAAAATTCATACTAATGTTACTTCAGGCTCCGCCATTCGTGAATCTTAAAAATGTTATTATTGCCAAGACTAGATAAGGCAACTTAGTGGTCGAAAGAGTTGGAAAACTTGTTTAATGTGTTTCCGGTCGTGGGGTTTAGAATTCCACGAAAAGTATTGAGTTTTGTGCCTGTTCTTTTGTCAACGCTTTTGAATAAGATGAATTGTGTCAAGACTGAGCACGTATAATGAACTTGTTCAGTAAAAACGCACAAAAGACATACTACCGTTGAGTGAAAAATAATAGCAACAAGTTATCACGAAATTAAATTTTTGTTTAGACAAAAATAAAGCATCACTGGTCCTCAATATAATCATTGGTCATATGCATAGCTTTAGCCCATAATTGTGGGAGAAGGAGATCTGATTCTACTGATAGCTTCAAGAATCTTGGTCTATTGCGCCGAGTACACCTTTAACAACAGAAAATGGGTTGCCCTCGTGTTGGTGCTTTCATTTAGAGAAACAAATGTATTTATGTCTGGGCAGTGCAGTGGTTGTTATAATACAGGGTGCCCATAAATTATCCTTACAACTTTAGTTTTTAATAGCTATAACACAATACGAGATAACAAGAAACGGTTTTCAACATGTGACAAGTTTTTTTTTTTGTTTTAGGTGAAGCAGTTTTGACGAGAAATGTGGGCCCCACAGGAAAAAGCTCAGTGGGTTGCCTGGTTCATAGAGATCAAATCAGATACCAAGTGCAACGGAACTAAGGTGCGATTCGGTGCCGTCTCGATCGCCTGGCCTTGATCACCAGGAAATCTTCCTGTGGGGTTTTCTGAAGGACCAGTGATGCTTCATTTTTGAGATCTAGCAGTCTTGAGTACATGCACACACCTTGAGGTTTATGAATGAGTGAAAAAACGTTTATGAGTTAACCTGTCACATGTGGAAAACCGTTTCTTGTATAATGATTTAGTTATTAAAGTTTAAAGTTGTATAAATTATCTGGACACTATATTTTCCAACGCCATCTTGGGAAAAGTTCTCTCTCTGATGCGGCAACCTATCATGGCGTAGGATATGCTTTTATTTTTCACTCAACTCTCATAGATTCAAAAAGAATGCTACATTTTTATATGTATTTATTCATTTAAATTAAATGACTCTACTGAACAGATAAATAACTATAAATTGTTTTTATTTCGCCTTAGCTGTTATACAGGTTGTCTCACCTAACGTGAACATTTAAAATACAAATCTGAAAGAGTATTTTCAATGAAAGAATTGTTATATACCGGAACGAAAAATAGACCACTATTCCACATAAGAATTTTAATTGACGGATACGTATTTCGGTAGTACTGCTGCCTTCTAAAGCATCCAACTATCGACCACGACCAGTAGAAATACGTATCCGTCAATTAAAATTCTTATGTGGAATAGTGGTCTATTTTTCGTTCCGGTATTCGATGTTATCCACAGATTCTGGCGTAATATTCTCCTTAGGAATTATTGCACTTTTATGTGATGGGGTTTTTATGTGTATTCCATTTTTAAGCATTTTCGAGTATGGAAGTCAACTTTGAAATGTGCAATGGAAACCCCTATTTTAATGGTATTTTCAGATTAAACATAACATTAGAGAAATGTTTTATTCTTGATGCTTTTTCAATTGATCCAACCGTTTAGGAGATAGAGGCACTGAAAGTGTCGTGTGTTTGGATTTAAAGAAAAGGCAAGAAACGGACATTGTTCATCAATTTAAACGAAAACAAAGGTTGAATATTTTAATAACTTTATGTACAACCAAGGGTTTAAATTAAACAGGTAAGTATTGAAAAAAAATCCAGCCATTTATTTATTTCCAAGTGTGCAATACAAAATCCATATTCCAATGACATTAAATCATTTATTTATTAACAAGGATGTTGTACCCGGCGCAACCGAGCAGAGGCAATAAGCAATATTAAACACCCATCCACCTTTTTACTTTCGATTTCACGGGCGCGGCCATATTTAAGTTTCGAATGTGTCCGCCATACAACATGCCCCTGAGCGTAGCCTTCGTACATGTTTACACGTACGGTGGCTAAGTTCTGAGCTCTTGAGTCTTCCGATTCCTCTCATCCACTCTTAAATTTTAGCATGACTTCCTAAATGTCACATCGTTAATTAAAGATACCTCAAAATCGGATATTGTGTACAACATTTCTGCTCTAATTTTAATATTTAACGGCAAGTGATGAACATGAGTTACATGTTTATGCCGAATGCGATTGCATTCTTTCGTCTATTTTCAACGCGATTGTATACGCAGCATGACGGTAAAAAAAAAAAATAAAAAAAAATTAGACCGCATGTTTAAAAATGTCTTTATTTGCTTACTTTAAAACCTATTTATAATTATATATGAACATAAATTAATTTTTCAGAATGTGTGATGTGAAGTGCTCACCTATTTCATATTTCGACATTTGCAATTATTTTATTGAATCAAAAGCGTTTGACCATGAACAAATGAAAGCATATAAGAACTTAGAGGCATATAATTATTTTCTAAGTGTATTTCTTCAGCCAGTGTATTTTCACAAAAGGAACATATCTTAAACCAAAGGCCGTCTCTTCTCAGTGAAGTAAAAATACAAAGTAATATTGTATAAAATCTATTACAAGGTTATCTCTTCTCAATGTAAACAACATTCCAAGGAGGAGCTTTAGCAGTGAAGCAGAGATATATTTATACATTAATTATAAAGAAATTACCGGGGGGGGGGGCCCGGGAGTAGGGTAAGGCAAGTAGCAGATCCTGCAGTCATATATTTTTAGCCCTTTTGTCTGCACTTTTTACCTCTCCCCAAGTTTTTTAAATCAAAAAATTGTTTTTCTCGATCGTAATACGTAGAAAATGTAAAATACCTCATATCTTCTTTCCTTTCTCATCATTTCCGAATGTATGATATATCACATGCCATATGTTGCCATAGTTCTAAGGACCAAGTGATTGCCACCCCCGCAAATCCGATCCCACTGGAACAATTGGGCCTAAACTTCATAGTTGTGTGTAGATTTGGGCCTAGAAGAATCTGGATACTGTATTTTGCGCCTTTACATACCTAAATAACACATAGATATGTTGCCCTCTCTGAATTCCACCCCCATAATTTCGACCCCCGTATACGAACCAAAACCAAACTAAATAGTGCAGATGGACTTGCCTATAGTAAGCTACATTCTGAATTTCAACCTTCTACCTCAAAAAAAATGTAGAATTTATGAAGGGGACGGACTGACATTATAAAACCAATAAGTAGCTCCATTTTTCCGCTACTTAATGATAAGCTTATAGATTATGAGCACTTGAGCAATCGTGCGTCGGCAAAACGATTTCACGTGCGCGCGCCGATATCAATAATGCTTAAAAGATGGACAGAAAGTAACAATGTATTCCTTCTTGACAAATCGATTATTATATGACATGCCATTATCTTTGTATTCTTTGCACTCACTGTTTTAGCACGTGAATTCGACTTGAAGGGGTCCACGAAAACTTCTCAAAAATTGATACGGCCGAGCTAAGACTTTGATGGTCATATTTCTGAAAACAGAATTTGAAAAAGTTAATCCGTTTTCAAGTTATCGTGCAAACGGCGGACGGACGGATAAACGTACAGACCAAGGGCGTATTCTTATTCAAGAAGGTCAGTTAAAACGACCCTAACTTTCGGTTAGTTAACGACCGGTTAAGTCCTTTAACCGGGAAATGTTGCACCAAGCCTAGTTAAGTCTCAGTTAGCTAACTGGATGTAATTTGAGTAACGAGACTGTGATTGGCTCGATTTGCTCCAATTAAATTTCCGGTCAACATGGCTGATTGTTTTCAATTAGCTGTTTCACCTCGATTATCCAAATAGCGTATCAATTTAGCTGTTTGGAAATTAGCTTATCCAACTAGTTATCCAATTAACATCTCCATTTAAGTTTTCCAATTAGCTGCTTGATAATATTAACTTATCCGTTTAGCTGTTCGATAATTAGCATATCCAGATTTCTGTTTGATAATTAGCTTATCCTAATTGCTATTCAAATTGTTTATCCATTTAGCTTATCCAATTAGCTTATTCATTTAGCTTATCCATTTAGCTTATCTCATTACCTGTCTAAGCAGCTTATCCAAAGAGTTTATCCAAATAGCTGTTTGATAATTCTCTTATCCAAAGTGCTATTCATATCGCTTATCCATTTGGTTTATCCAATTAGTTTATCAAATTGCTATTCAAATCGCTTATCCAATTAACTTATCCAAATAGCTTATACGACTAGCTTATCCAAATAGTTGTTTGGTAATTAGCTTATCCAAATAGCTTATCCAGTTAGCTTAACCATTTAGCTTATCCAATTAGCTTATTCAAATAGCTTATCCACTTAGCTTATCCAAATTTATTTGCCATTTTTGTACTCATCCTGTATATCAAGTCATATTATTATCTTTTTAACATTTTTTCCTGGTTGTACAAAGTGATCAAAAGTCAGTTTCACCCAGTTATGTTTGAATACACTACACTTTCGCTAATAGTGTAGCTTGAAATGGGTAACTTATTTAAGTTACATGTATTTGGATATGTATAGATTTTCGAAATTTTTTTGCTTTGTTTTGTTGAGGTTGTGACTGATGATTTTGGGAGATATAAAAGACAAAGCCGGAAATATAACTTGATAGTTTATAATTCTCAAAACAGTTCCAAAACATATGATAACTCATCAACATGTAGGGCAGTGGGGGGCATGCTTTTCAGGGGGGCAATTTCGTGTTTCACGGGTGCAATAATTCGGAAGACTGTTTGGACCAAGTCAATGTCCATTAAGCTTCCTCGTCATGAAAACGGGTTTACTTTTTATAAAATAACAAGAAATTAAGCCTCCCAAGGAAGGTATAGGAAAGTAGCGGAAGCCCTGAGTTCATCTATTTTTTTTTAAGCCAGCCAGGTGGTCGAGAGGGCTAGGGCGTAGACTTTCTAGTTCTCGAGACCATCTGGTCGTGGGTTCGAATCCCGCCGTGGGCATGGATGTTTGTGCTTGTCTCGGGCTGCGTACAGATAAAACTTGTGCAAAAGGCGCAAACTGACCTTAGTAGTCGACGCCAAAATTTCTTACTTACTTTTCAAACCCGCTTATCCGTTAGGCCCTATGGAGGATCTCCAGCGATCGCGATCTTCCGCCATCAGGCGCATGTCCTCCCTGGTAATACCCAAGCGACTCGAACCCAGATTCTCCATGCAGTCTAGCCACCTGGTTGTCACCGCATTCGGCGGTGACTTGCAATGCCATTGCTCTCGATGGTGCCTCAACATCAGAGAGCAAAGATGGAAAGATGGTTTCCCCATCTATTGACAAAACGTCAAAGATTATTAAAGTTTTACCTGGCAACCGCACGCAAAAGCGTCGTTCCAAAGGAAACAGGAAGAGGCGCAGAAAAAAGCGCGCGCGTCGGAAAAGCGAGCGGGAGTTTTGGAATCGGGGATTGGAGGCTTGGAACCGAGACGAAAGGTCGCAAATCCGTTCTCTGCATGAACAGCCCATGGTAATTTGGTCTCACGGAAAAAGAGAGAGGACGAAACGGCCCGAGAGAGAAGGTCGTTCACCGACTCCATTGAAAGAAGCCGCGGACGTTAGCCCGCTAGCGTATTGCAGTTCTGCTCGTGCTCGTTACTCATGGACTAATGTGTTGGAGACTTTTTCAGAGGCATTCGAAATAGAACTCTGGACTTTTTATAACGACCGCACGTTGGACGAGGAGCCTTCCGGAGTCAACGTAAGTGATTCATAGCCAAAGGTGAAAACGTCGGCCCCTTCGAGACGGGAGTCATCTCAACGACGTCAGCCAGCGTTCGTCGCATCGGTTCCGGCTGCCCCGAGACTCGTCCGCCCACATCGCTGGATAGTGGTCACCGCTGGATTCTCCCTACACGACTTGGCATCCCTCTTCCCTCGTCAGTGGTGTGTGAGCATCGACCCCACCGTGCCACAGGTTATGATTACGCCCTGGACTTAAGACGGAGTTTGGAAGGAGGAGCTAGGTGACCTGGTTCCATATGCAAGGTAGGTTTCGGTTCTAGCATTAAATATCGAAACTCTATTTAATAGCTTCCTAATTGGCAATCCTCGCATTTCTGCTCCCGCTCGAGCGTCGTTCTTTTCTGTAGAAATTTCAGACGCCTCGCTGGGTGTGTAGCGTTGGGGTGCCATTAGTTAATGTTAGCCTTGGTTATAGTTCTAATTATAGCAAGAGCGAGAAGGACCTATTGGGCAGGTTTATTAACAGTTTCTTTCTTCTCGTTGTCTGTAGCTATGCAGCGTCTGCGTTCGGAGAAGACTAGACGTATTGCCAGCCAAGCTGCCAGCGTCATTTCCCTGCTATAATTTTTTTTAAAGTGCTAACTATTTATGTTTGTAACGGCCGGATAATTTATTCCGAGCCGCAACGTATGTCCCTCACGGGACCAAGGGGGAACATACATTGCTCCGTTTTGTTTCTCACGTGTTAGTGAGATCGTTAGCCCCAACTTAGTAATGTTTTGCTTTGTAGAGTAAATTAACCCTCTCATCAGCAATAAATATTATTAATTAATCTTAGCCGAAGTTATGCTCTGTGTTTATTATTTGAGTCTAAACTTCCACTGCGCATATACTCTTAAAGTCCATGACACTGGTTCTAGGCCGACCCCTTGGTCTCTTACCCACCTGCTTGGAAAATAACAACTGCCTAGGAAGCCAGTTTGCGGCATCCGTATCACGTGGCCATACAAGAGCAACTGAGATCTCTCAATGCGGAGAAGTATTGGCTCAACACCTAAAGACTCTCTTATTGTGCTGCTGTGCACTCTTATCTAGTAGGGTAACACCTGCCACACCTCTCAGAAATGTCAATTCGGCCGCTTGTACCCGCGATCGCACCCTTTCGGTCATTACCCTCATGATCATAGGTGAGAATGGGACAAAGATAGATTTGAAGACGGAGAGCTTGGCTTGTTACCCAGCTCGCGTTTCGTTACCACGGATCGCCACAGTTCACGTCTGACACAGCTTGCTGCACCGATCCGAGCATCCAATCCTTTCTCCTGCCTCCATCACTCGTGAATTCAATCCCGAGATACTTGAATTTCTCCTCCTGTCTCAATGAGGCTCCCCTAACATGGAGAGCGCACTGAGCACGCTGTCTTGAAAAGACCAGAACCTCAGTTTTAGACACACTGATCTTCATCCCAGCTTCTTCACATTTGGTGCAAACCGGTCTAGTGATACTGAAGGTTCGTGCGAGATGACCCAAGGAGGACAAGATCGTTAGCAAAGAGCAACCTCTCCACCAGGCAGTGGCCCACACAAACACGCTCATCGCTGCCCCTGTCTATCCAGTCAATAAAGATAATGAACAAGAGGGGCGACAGTACGCACCCTTGGCGGAGTCCAACACCCACGGTGAACGGTCTTGACTTAATGCCATTTATCCGGACACACATCTCAGAGCTTTCGTACAGAGACATGATAGCAACCAGTAATTGCCCATCCACTCCATACTCTTGCAACACTCGCCAGAGCTTCTCCCGAGAAACTCTGTCATGCTTTTTCGAGGTCCACAAAGCAAGCGTAGACCTCTTTTGCATACTCCCAGGATTTCTCAAAGATTTGCCTTAGAGCAAAGATGTGATCCGTCGTGCCTCGGCCAGGTCGGAAACCACACTGCTCCCCCGACAATTTGAGTCGACTATTTCCCGACTTCTCTTCTCCAGACACTTAGCGTACACTTTCCCAGGAATGCTGAGCAAAGAGATGCCTCGATAGTTGTTGCAATCTCTCTGATCTCCGTTTTTGAAGATAGGGATCACAATTCCTGTTTGCCATTGCTTAGGGGCCTGTCCAGATATCCAAGCAACCTGACGCACTCGAGTCAGCCACAGGATACCATCCTGATTTAACATCTCGGACCGGATTTCATCATCACCTGCAGCTTTGCCAGTCTTCAGGGACTTAATTGCCCATCTGTCTTCTGCTTCAATGATACTACCGTGACTATTTTCCGCTCCCATGTGCACCTCATGTGCCTGAGTTGTTGCTGTCACCTTATTAAGAAAAGATGCAAAGTATTCCTTCCACCTATGCAACACGCTCTCCTCCGTTTTCAGAAGCCTCCCATCTGAACTCTTAATAGTTTGTGATGAAAGAGACTTCTTTCCACGGAGGCGGCGCACGGTCTGCCAGAACACCTTGTTTGCCGAACCATAGTCTGCCTCCAACTTCTCCCCGAACTTCTCCCAGGCCTTGGCTTTAGCTGTTGATACTGTCTTTGCTGCTGCTTTTCGCACCTCTGAGTACCGCATTCGACTCGAAGTTGACTTATTGACTTATTTGCTGTTAGCCAAAATTTCTAACAAAACCAATCATCTATTTTTTTTATTCCTTCATCTGCACTTTTTAACTCCCCCATTTTTTTTTAATCAAAAATTGATTTTCTCGAACCTTGTATTTAGAAAATATAAAAGAACCCTATCTTCTTTCCTTTCTCATAATTTTCGATCGAATGATATATCACACCCTATATGTTGCCATAAATTTCTTAAGACCAAGTGATTGCCACCCCCACAACTCCGACCCTATTGGGACAATTTTGCCCAAACTTTACAGTAATGTTGATCTTGCTTAGGGGAATCTGAATATCGAATTTCACTCCTTTATATGCATAAATACGCGTAAATGTTTTGGTCCCCTCTAATTTCCGCCCCCGAAACTCCGACCCCAGTAGGCCAATCAAAACCAAATTAAACAGTGAAGGTGCACATGCCCATAGTAAACTACATTCTGAATTTCAACCTTCTACCTCAAAAAAATGCGGAAATTATGAAGGGGACGGATGGACGGACGGGCGGACAGACAGACGGACATTGTGAAAACAATAAGTAGCTCCATTCTTCCGCCACTTAATAATCACGCCGTTTATGAAATACAGGGTGGTTATAATATAAGTTCGCCTACTCAGAGCCCTCTAGATCCCAATCTAATGAACCGATTTTGATGCAAATTTAAATGTAGGCTATTCAGACCTTGGGGAGAGTAATCCGGAAAGAAAAAAATTAGTGCAAATTTTCATCACGAGGTGAAAATGTGGCGCTGTGGAATGGCAAACGGAGATGCTATTATATTATTTAGTATAAGCACTCACATACGAGTAAAAAATATAAGACTTAGGAATCAACCCAATATAGTACATTTACTCACTAAAAATCATGACACCCCCTCCAATCAGGTTCCCTGTCTGTAATGAGACAGATCCCGCTGCTTCCATGCTCAGAATGCAGATGCACAGGACTACTTGATATCATCAATGAGACATTGTAAGCAAAATTAGCTCCATAAACGGCAGCACGTCGAGAGCTATCCGCATTTGAACGGGGGATGATTGTTGGTGCCAGACGGTTGGATGCCTCAATATCAGATGTAGCCATCACCCTGCAATTTTCCCGCACAACGAAAGTACACCCAACGAGGGGTTACAACCCATGTCGGACAGCGGACGGGCCGCCCACGCCTCATTGATGCCAGAGGTGTTTGCCGGGTCACCCGGCTTGCAACTGCTGACCGAAGAGCGACATCGGCCCAAATCACCTTGCGGTACACCAGGGACGTCCCACAACTGTGCCCGTGATGACAATTCTCCTAGCCTGGGTCAACCATCATCGACATTGGACCGCTCAGGATTGGCGAAGGGTTGCCTGGTCCGACGAGTCACGGTTACAGCTGTATCGGGTCGTGTCCGTGTCTGGCGCAGGCCACACGAAGCTATGGACTCCGCTTGTCAGGTGGGGACCACTCAGGCCGGTGGAGGCTTCATATTGGTCTGGGGTGTTTTCTCGTGGCATGCAATGGGTCCATTGGTGCATCTGACATCCACTCTGCGAGCTACTTCCTACGTAAGTCTGCTTGGGAACCACCTGCATCCGTTCATGAACTGTTTTTGCCCCGCGGGCGCTGGCATATTCCACACCCGGCTCTTGTGAAACGGCCGGAATCTTCACGACAATGATTTGGCCTCCACGTTCCCCAGATTGCAATCCCATTGAACATGTAAGAGACGTCTTTGAACGATCTGTCAGGTCGTCACCAACACAACTGGTAAATGCAGCATCGTTATGGAGTGCAGTGGAGGCGGCATGGCTTGCAGTGCCTGTGGATGGCGGGGACTGGTAGACTCTCTTCCACGATGGGTCGCTGCCGTTATCCGGGCCAGAGGGGGCCCAATGCGGCAGGTGTGCCATGACTGTTGGTGATCATGTACAAAGCCGATTCGTCAAAAAAGACAAAAAAAAGAAAAAAAAACAGAATAAAAACAGATTTGGCTGTCGCACCAGGAAGAAGGCGGCGCAAGATAGCAGACGAAGTTGTTGAGTACGTGGCTCTTGCTGGGGTGGACAGAGTTTCCTCTTCTCAACATTCTGCAACAAGTGCTCGAGCAACAGCACGCGAATTGTCCATCACATGGGCCACGGTGCGAAAAGTCTTGTGGTCCATTTTGCATTGTACCCATACAAGACTCATGTGGCACAACAGCTAAAACCTGAAGATCCCTTTCAACGCGTTGACTTTGCTTATCGCTTTCTGGCGAGGATAATTGTTGATAACCAGTGCTCGTGGAACATTCTATCACATTTCACCCTAGAAGGAGCGGTGAACACGCACAACTGCCATATATGGGTTCCTCGCTCCCCCATGTCGTGCATGAAAAGCCATTGCATTCTGAATACGTGACTATATGGTGTGGATTCACCGCTGATTTTATTCTAAGCCCTTTTTTTTATTTGAGTAAGTGACACAACGAGGTCCTGTAAGATGTTCTGTGACAAGTGAACGGTATTGTGAACTTCTTGCACAGCATGTGATTCCTACCTTGCGAGAACGATGATGCTTGGAAACCACTGTCTTCATGTAAGATGGAGCACCTTCTCATATTGGTCGACAAGTGAGGGAACTGCTTCGTGGCAACTTTGGAGATGATCTTGTGATCTCTAGAAGTTTTCTAGATGCATGGCCTCCACGTTCTCCGGATTTGAACCCGTGCGATTTTGGGCTCTGGAGATATATGAAAGATCGGGTCTATCAACAAAGCGTTCGGACTATGCCTGAGTTGAAAGCATCCAGAGGCCACCCTAACCTCTGTGATAAATTAAAATTACAATGATGACCAGAACTTTGTTTTTATAAAAATAAAAAATAAGTTATTGTTTATTCCTGTTAATAAAAAATAACTTGATGTTAAAGGTTCCCTATAATCAAAAGTGCCATGGGCACTGCTCATGCTTTTCTCATGCCTCCGGAGATTGCGAAGAGGGGAAAAATATCTTGAATCGTTCACAAGCAGTGTTGTCAGTTTAGCAGGGATATGTCCAATTTAAAAGCTCATTTTCATTATTTTGTGCATTATACATTAATTAACGAAGTAGTATAACATGTTTTTTTTATTAATGAATGATTCTATACTCATTTATAAATGATGCCGATGTCAATGCTGTCCATCGTCTTGGCCCGCGTAACTCTTCTGCTCCTCGCCCTGTAAAAATGCGCCTTGCGTCAGCTACAGTGCGTGATATCATCTTCAAGAATAGGGGAAAATTGCGACAAACCCCCTTCGTTATATTAGAAGATTTGACGACTAAACGATATCAGCTATTGCGCGATGCTAAAACGAAATTCGGTGTCCGCAACGCTTGGAGCTTCGGAAGTCGGATCTTCGTTAAGAGTACAGATGGGAAACCTATGCTTATAACGTCAGAAGAGGGCTTTAAATTGATCCCGGACATTATGTAGTTCTTTGAATCTACACTTCTTTTTTTTTATCTTTATTATACTGATTTAAATTTGCTGGTTCTCTCAATGTATAGACGTTTCTATGTTACCATTGCTTTTGATATTTTTTTTTCTATTTCTTTTTTTTTTTATTTATTTTGGTTGACAATAGCTGATAATATTTAATAATGTCCTGTAATCAATTTTAATCTCTAGGATGCCTGATTACATGATATAAGTAATTTTATATGTCTGATTTGAGTTTTCCTTAATGCCGTAATATTGGATTGGGTAAGCAAGTGCTGTGCCCGAGCTATATATAGCTTCAAACAATTTTTTATACTTTGCGCTTTTCGTTGAGTTTTACTTTTCATTTTTTTCTTTTTTTTTTCTTTTTAGTTTTCTTGAGACTAGCTGCTCTCATCGCCTATTAAATCCTCGTTGTCTGTAGGTTACCGCAGTACATAACCGAGAGTTATCTGTAAGATGAATGGTACTAACTGTCAAGCCTCCCATAATAACTTTAAATAATAAGTGGAGTTCAGGAGAAAGTTGCGAGCAAGCGAGCTGAAAAGACAGTCGTCTTCATGCTTGTAATTAGAATCTTGGTAGAGGAGGCCATATAGGCAACGTTCGATTCCGAAGTTTTGTATATTCTGCTAAGTACCTTTTCTCATTTGGAGCAAAAGTTTTAGTATGCCCTACGGAATATTTTCATTGTCGAAAAGGAGTTTTGATTATACTCTGTCCAATGAAAGAAAAGCTGGGCGTATCCATTTAAATTTCCAATTTCAATTGTTAAACATTGTTTAATTTTACTTAGCAACAATGTCAAACAATTGAAATCGGAAATTTAATTAGACACGCCCAGTTTTTCTTTCGTTGGACAGTGTATAATTGTCCGCCCAAGATGTAACGAGAAAGAACGTCGGTCACCATTGGTGAGAAATCTTTTCTATTCTTTTGTGACGACCCGCCTGCGGCCCCACTTCATTTGATAATTATTAACTGGGTTAATTGATGATGAAGATGTTATGTAACCTATTTATAATCGTGGAATGAACCAATCTCCCCCCTCCCTGTTGTGAATGCATTACCGTATATTCAGCGGAAAGGAGCGCTTTGTTATAGCGAGGCATCACAGACAGAACTCTTGAAGAGGAGCTGTGTTAATTATATGTGCGGAGCATTGTACTTTATACAATTATGTCAACAATTGAATAAATGCTAATTTATTAGTTTGATTAACTTGTAAGTTGAATTTGGGTAGCATTCTGCTTCCAGGTGAGGCCCCACATGGTGTGAGTGGTGGAAACTAGTAGGAGAGCGCATGTGAAGCGTGTTTGGATCGTTGAGGGTGAGTAACAGGCGGCGCGGAGTTACCTGAGATTTGTGTCGGTGCTTCCCCGTCCAGTGGCGCTGTGTACGTCAATTTTACCGAACGGACCCCAGTTGTCTCTGTAGGCGTGGGTGATACTCTTGTGAATTGTATGGGGTACAAGTGGACAGAATATAGGGGGTTATAGCAAGAGCTCATAAGGAGCACGTGACGCTATCAGAGCGTCGTACGTGTCACTGTTCAGAACAAAGTAAGCCTGTGTAAACAGTGTTATGGAATATTCTCCGGCGCTAGCCGCTCTTTGATCTTTTCGTCGCTATTAAACTCCGCTCGTCCACAGCACTCGCATGTGGGCCTAGGTGGACCATATGGTCCCGATTATTGATTATAGTAGGGGCATGCCCGATTATGTTGGTACCAGGGTGGGGTAAAAGGGATCTCTAATGATAATTTGAATTCATGTTTTGATAATTGGAATTTAATGCAAATATTTATGATTTATTTGCAGAAACTAGTGATATGGAAATTCCCAAGTTAATTTACATAGTTATTTATGATTAGTAAATGCAATAATTTTCTATTGTTTTGATCGACCTCGGTTGCTCAGTGGTTGAATGATCGCCTCTGATGCCCGAGGACGCGGGTTCGACCCCGGCCGAGGATGACGAGGATTTTTATTCTAGAGGGAATAAATTTTAACTTTAATACGAATACTAAACATCAGTCAGCGATGCCATAAAAGAAATAATTATTGCAAACAAGCTAAATATACGGAATGGTTGCTTTTCGGGCAGTTTATGGGTGAAATTATACACCTTTTTAGAGAACATTGTCCACCGGGAGGGACACTGTAGTCGTCCGCCATTACACTCGAACATTTATATGCGTTATATCGTCTCTTAGCGAAGCTGCAGAAATAACGAGGTATTGCACGAACTTTAAGGTTTGCTACATTTTCGTTCTAACACATTTTCTTCTTTTGAATCGGTGTAGTTCATGTTTCATACTTTTTACTTTTTTTGCTCGACCGTGATGGCAGCGCCCATGCGACGTAATGAAAAGGTCTATAAAAATTTGGAATATTTCCTGAGATTACGCACTTCCTTCGGAAGGGAAATAAAGCCGTTGGTCCCGTGTAGTCGTTTGCCGGCTGCACGTTAAAGAACCCTTGCGAGGCAAAATTTGCGGTCCCTATAACGCCATCCTGAAATGACCATAGCAGTTGAAAAGGACGTTAATTTGAAACAAAAGAAACCATCTATTGTTTTGAATTTATAATTTGATACAATAATTAATATCTTTTATACTTAATTTGGGGCCCTCTTGATTATATGTAGTTTCCTTTTTCTGATCGAATATTAAAGTTAGTATTTTACAATTCCTAATCTGGTCCTTGCTTTTACCCACATATTCGAGTCCACAAACCCTGGTGACGTTTCCGGGAGGGAAAATTTTCTGGTGGATTGAGCTGTGCGAGTTGCCCGCTCACCACTCCCCCCCCCCCCCGGATATGTCACAACTGAAAGGTGCTAAGTAAACACGCATGCACGCTTCATCAACGTGTCTTGGAGGCTTACGAAACATTCGGCACCGTCTGGGAGTAGTGAACGGGTGAGACAATCAATGATCTGAAAAGTGCATGCGAGTATAGAAGCACGCGGAGGACATTTTTAACATTTGTTGTTTCTGAGGTGAAGTATAACGTAAACTTTCATTAATACAAGTTGTATGTCAATGTAAGAATTTTTGGACATGATTTATACGGATTGTTTCTTGTTTTGGTGTGAGAACCCGTTCAAGAGTTTTTAAACGTATTTTGATACATCCCTATATATCCATTTATTTCTGAGAGTACACAAAAATCTTCTGCTAATAACAGCGTGACGAAAAACAAATGATAAATAATGATACATGTAATACAGGGTGATTATAAAGTCACTATACATTTTGGTGAAATCATTAACGAATTTCATTTATTTGCACATCCAAATACACCCAAAGTAAATATGTGGCTGGGGGTAACACGGTCAAAGTATATGGGCCTTCATGTTTGCCGAGGGGACTATCAATGGTACCGTGTATCTCGGCAAGTTGGAGCAATTCCTGGAGCCACAGTTGGAGATGATGGGATTTAGGATACCGTTGTGTTCCAACAGGATGGGGCACCAGTCCATTTTGCCAATAGCGATCGGGACTACCTGAATGCGCATTCCCAGGCAGATGGATTGGTCGGGGCTCGCCAAGACTGTGGGCTCCACGGTCCCTAGATTTGACCCCATGAATTTCTTTGCGTGGGGTTTTATCAAGTCCAAAGTGTACCAGGTCAAGATTACGCACCATTGCACAGCTGAAACAATTACACCGGCTATGTTGCGCAATGTTTCCAGGACCACGATGGAACGCTGGGAGCTGTGCCGGGATGTGCAAGGGGAACACACCGAAATTTACTAAGAATGTATCTTGGTATGATATCTGGTTGATGCATACTGGAATTGCTCCAATAAAACGAATTTTTCACCAAAATGTATAGTGACTTTATAATCACCCTGTAGATCAGGGTAAAGTGATGCATTTTGTCTCTATGAACATGGGTCCTAATTTGAACGCTGAGATATGAACAGAAATAAAAATGCCGCCACCAAGATCAACAAGTTAAAACTTAGGCTCTGCAACGCCTAGGATAATAAATTTTGGAGGAATAATAGGGTAAATAAAACTGTGTATACCGATAAAATTTGATCGAATTCCAACGAGTAGTTTCCGAGTAACGCACTCAAAATCGTAACACGTGTTGATTAGTACTCGCATGTGAGCACTGTTACGAATTTTCAGATTCATGCTTTGATGACTAACCTTGTTCCACGGCACAATTGTGGAGAGTCCAAGTTTCTCAGCAGCATGACTGGAGAAACTTGGAGAGTACTAACTTGGGATGAATTCTGCGGTGGCATTCCAGGCTGCTGGACAACTCAGTTGAATCCCAGGTGGCATTCCAGTATAGAAACTCAGTTGGATACTCTATAGTTTCATCCTGACTGACAACTGTGTCAATAGAGCTTGCTGTTTCAGGCAACATTTTTAGCAGATCCAGATTTGATTTTTTCGACTTCGTCATTTTGTGGAGCCAAAATCGCACGCTCACACAACCAGGTGGAGTCTTGGCAGTTGTTCTTCATGCTAAAAAAGACTTTTGCTTTGAGCTCATCTATTGCACCATCTATCTGTCCACATGTCAGTTGATGCATGTCGAACTGTTGGTACAACGGCAATCTTCCGCTGCCAATGTGAAAAGTGCTCACCTGTTAAATCTCCAAAGAGACAGGCTCTCATGTTGGTCTTCAGTTCCAGTTTCTGAACGTGTTGTCAGAGAATGGAGGTCTTCAAAAAACATCCTTTGTGCCTTTTGAGATGACGGGAAAGATCTGTCGAAAGACTCCTGCACGTAGTACAGTCACTCCTCCCATGAGACTCTCACTGCCTCTGATGTCCTTCAAAGTCTTATCAACAGCTTCCAGCGCCTTGCGATGTGATATGGTGCACTCCCAGACAGACAATGAACCATGTTTGTTGCAAAACCATCATGGCCATGGCTGAACTCCTTGAAATGTTTCATATTGTAGAATCCGTTTTGGTCACTTTCAAAGGAATCTTAAAAACTGAATGTGCAGTCCTGCCTCCAGTAAGAAATGTTGCTGCAATACCAGAAAATGCCACAGCAAGAGCTATGCAGTGCTGCCTGGTCTTTACGAGGAGAAGGTCGATCAGGAAAGTTTTTTCTTGTGCCACCAGGCTTATCAAGAAAGAATAGTTTTCCAGTTTGTCTTATGACAGCATCAATTATCCTCTTGTAAGCAGCTCTTTGGTCATCGAGTAGCGTTGGCTCATTTTCAGCAAGAAAAGCCTCCAATTCATCTATCTATCTTCTTCTATTATTTCTTCTTACGTGGTCAGAGAAATTAGAATCCCCCTAAAAAAGAGAATGTGGGGGTGGGGGAGTAACTAAGCGTTTTACCTCCGTGACTTTGACCTCTTATCTATTTAACCTGCCTAAAACTTTGCCAGATCAACCTGAACTATCATGCAAAATTTCATTAAGATTGGTCCGGCCATTTTGGAATGCATAACGAACAGACAGACAGGCATACAGAGAATTTTATATATATATACATATAGATGGATGTCAAGGTCATTATTGGTTATTGTGAGAATACTGTGTAATCCGTTACATGGTAGATATATTACTGAAGAATAAAAAAATACTGTTTGTGTTCAAACGTTTAGGGACACCCCGCATAAACCGTGGAATGTGCCAAATGTCGCATGAGGGGGTGTTCCTAAAATATTCATGCCTCCCTTTTTTAAATTTCCAAACGTTCAAATTTAGAGATAGAAAGATAGGGATGTCCTCAAAGTCCATTTGAATGTTTATTTTTAATTTTTGATGTTTGAAATTTCTGAAATCCACTTACGTAAGATATGTACAGTTCATAAAATCATTTATCATACAGAACGAGAGAAAGAAAGGAGAAGGAAATTAAATTTGCCAGAGAAAAAGCGGAAATAATAATGTGGAAAATGACTTCGTTTTCCTTTGACGGGCTATTCGCAAGAATAGCCACCATAAGAAATTTAAATATATATGTGCGTTTAATATTTCCAGCATTCAAATCTCTAAATTTCTCTTGATTTCGCGAGCGTTAATATCAACATGTGGATTTTTCTTATTATTTAAAAAATAAATGTTTGCAATTTATATTTAAAATAAAAAAATGCTTTCGTTCTTTTTGATGCTGAAAGTCAAGATGGTTTGGTCTTACCCTCTATTAAAGAGAAAGTTTCATTAAAAAAAGGAGCAGCTTATTTCCATTTAAAGTGGTTGATAACGCATGAGTAAATTATTGAGAAATTATTCTTCGAATTTTCCATGGAAATGGAGCTTCGCGTGGGTTCCACTAGAGTGCTTTCGTGTGGTTCATTTGCTCTTCACTGATTGTTTCGCGTTTACCTACGTAACTCAGTTAATAGGATTAAGTAGTCAATGTTGTTTTATGTTTTTTCTTATGGACTTTAATTTTATTAAAACACACAAGATTATTAAAAACGGTGAAATTGTTACTACAAGGTGTCCTAAAAGTTCCCCGTACTTACACTTCCTGAATATACTGTACAGATACATGGAAGTTACAGTGCTAATAATACAGAGTCCGCCAAAAAATGTGTACACACTTTATTAGATGTCAACTATAATTTTTTTCCGTAACAGCAAAATCGAAAGCTTACACCCCAATATTATTACATGCATTGAATGAAGATGATCCCGATAAAAGAAGACCACAAGTGCCACCTGGACATAAGAGATTACTTGATAAGAGTTTGCTAGGAAAATGCATAGGAGCAACTGTTTGCCGTATTCAAAAGTATCTCAACGCTTATGATAATCCCTTTGAACACCTGTCGTAATTGTACAAGTCAAAGAGTACTTATATTCATCGCTTGATGCCTGTATGAATTTATGTTACAACTTTTATATAGGTTTTTTTCTTTTGCTGAAGTGCGTATACATTTTTTGGCGGAATCTGTATATTGATTATGAAATAAAGTTATCTTGCTATACTATGCAAAGAATCCGTAACGCTTATTGTTAAGAGTTATCATCGGACCAACAATATGCGCGGACCATCAATGTATATCTCATGTTTGGTATATCCAACACCTCCTCTACTCAAAGGCTGAGCGCGAAAATTTCATACATTATTACACCACCTCTATTCCGCATGATGATGAAATTTTCGCGCTCATGCTTTAAGTAGAGGTGGTGTTGTAATAAGTAATCTGTGGTGTTGGTATATCCATAGCCTAATAATAAGAAGTCTGTTCACTCCAGATCGGTTACATTGTTGTAGCTGTTGCCAGATCGACGTCATAAAAGAATTATAACGACAGCAGCGCGCCAAACGTTCAGTAAACTCTTTTTCTCTTTTCTGGATATACAAGTATTTAGGCAATGTTTTGCTATTGCTTTTTGTTAATGACAGTTCGTTATCAAAAGCTTTTTACGATTTTCTTCATCGCATTTTTTTCTGACTGGAAAAAAAGGCATGTCTGCAATTTTCTATTAATAACAGCTAGAATAAATAAAAACTTTAGAGGTCCTATAATTTTTTAAAAAATATTTTATTTCATCTAATTTAGGGAATCCAATGAAAACCATTCATCAAATTTTCTAATATGGCAAAATCCTTTTTATTTCAAACTATTTTGAATAAGAGTTGCGTTATAACAACCTTAATTCATATAGCTCACGGTTTTTCTTTTTCTTGGATTTTTTTTTCTTTTTTTTTTCTTTTCGAACTTCTGTAGCAAATAATCTCGAGAACACGACACTTCATTAAATAGCACAAAACCACAATCACAGTAGAGCATTAAAGGCAGTCCTTTAATAGAAGGAAAGCAGCTCAGTAGCACAACACAAGTAAATTTCAAGCCCACATGTATACACTGGAGCGACGCACACAAAAGAAATGTCGTGACACTAAACACACACAGACGACATTCTTTTCTCTTAATGGCGGATAAGTAATACACACTTCTTTATGCTCCGTGAAAATGTACCATAAATGAAACACTTGAATTACGTGGATAGTACAGTCCGGTGAAAGACACTAATCGGGATATTCGTCGTAATTGACAGGGCTTGGTAAAAGACCTTAGAAAGTAACGTAATAACAAATAAACAGTCAAGTCAGGACTCGGATGAAAGCTCCCAATACTATTGTGGTACCGGAAATAATTCAGGCAATGTTAAGACTATTTCTGGCATTCGAGAGTCTTGGATGCTGAGCTAATGTAAAGCCTAGATCTCGCTTCATATACGCTGACAGGCTGAATGGCCATATCCCTCGCACACTTGTTTGATATCGGAGTTCGCAATAGGTCAGTTCGGGAAATGAACGTTTAGTCAATTGGACATTTATGCCTACAGGAAAAGAAACACTAAAGAGAACGTCCATTCACTCAGTCTGATGCAGTATTCGAAGGGGCCTCGTCTCGCACGGTTGAAGGAACGGGTCCATGACAACACGCCCATCTTGCCACGTTGGAAGTTTTGTCAGAGTAATGGCTTCCCTGCAAGGCTCGCTCTCTGGCTCAGTCGTCGTCGAACCCTGCGTGGAAAGGGATAGGGACTATGTCGAAAAGTGAATAGTGCATTACATAGAGGACAAATGTGAGTATAAAATACAAAAAGAATTTGAAAATCGGTTAACAAATAAAAATGTTACAGCCATGGAGACCTTATTTATCAATCGCCCCTTGTAGCTTTAATCTTGTGCATAAGTCTGTGTCCATGTAATTATCAAGGGCCCCGGTGTCAACACGGGCTTTACGTGCGACACCGTTAATGTTCATAGCTACTACACAGAGTTCATTAGCTACACTTTTATACATGAAGTTTATCTGGGCGGATGTCTTTTTTGCAGTGGGTCGATTGTTCTTGTCTTTTCTACAGTCCCGTCGTAGGTGGCCGACACACCCGCAGCTGAAACACCTGCAACTGTTTCGCTGTGGCTTCTGCTTGGCTCCTGTCTGCCGGGAATAGCATCGACTTGCATCGGTTCGTCTGGGGTTACTTCTCCACCAGCGTGGGCGCAAAACCACTATTCGGTGTAGGTAATGCAATCTTCTATTGTTGCTGGCTCTTTTATACGGATCTGTGCTGCGATGCGGTGGGGCAGGCCTTGTAAGAATAAGTGTATTTTCTCGGTATGAGAAGAATCAGTCAGGCGTCCCGTGAGTTGACGGAACCTTGTCACATATTCTGAGATGTCCTGACCTTTGAGTTTAAGGCATTGCAAGGCCATCCTCTTTGTCAAATGCGTCTGTCCTCCATATACTTTGAGGAACTTTCTTTGGAGGAATTTCCAGAGTATTAGGGGATTGGCTGCTGCAAAATCTGCATACCACATGGCTGCGGCACCGATTGATAAGCTGGTATTACGTGCATGTGTTGTTGTTGAATGATTTGTTTACATTGGGCTACTGTCACAAAATGTTTAATAAATTTTTCCGGATCTTCCCGGGGTTTGCCACTGAAGGTTGGGAACTGTATGTTATCAACAGCTCTCTTTATAGGCGGCACCTGAAGCTCTCGTACTGCTTGGGTAAGATTGCCGAGCTGGTCCATGTTGTCAGCCATAAAAACACTATTGACGGCTAATGCGAGGATTTAGCGCACTTTCCACCACTATGTCGCACCGCCACTTCCGGCGAAAACACCAACACAATGCACTGAGGTACACTCACCATCGGCACCACACACAGACACTAAAACCTTCGTTGTCTAACACATCACTAAACGACGATTCCTTGTAGAATAAACACCAACACATGATGATTGAAAAGAAAAAATTTTGAAGCACTTTTTCCTTTTTTTTTTTTTCAGAAGACACTCCCACCTTGAGAGAGCACTCTTGCGACACTATGGTGAGCACAGAAAAAAAAAAACACACTGCATGGAAGAATCACCAACGTAGGCAACCACTTTTCTTCTTACAGAAGCACAAAAAACAATTTTTTTTCTGAACACACGGCAGCCACAAAAACTGACAAAACTTCTGGGGAATAAAACAATGCACTCACTAATAATTAATTAGGCCTGTGGTCTCACAAGCACTGCTCCACGCACCGCCACTGTAACGTGGTTAATGCTGGGTAAATGTAGTAACGCACAGTGGAAGTAAAACACGATGTTAACAGTGGACGGATTAAAGTAATAAATGTTTATTGTAACAAATTAGGTAAACAAGATGGAAAGAAACGTAAATAAACATTTAACCAAATGACTTATAGGCTATCAAAAGCTCAACTAACTTAGTAAAACAAGCAATAAATCGTATCAACTATCAAAGATTATAAACTGCAAACTTCTGTAGCAAATAATCTCGAGAACACAACACTTCATTAAATAGCACAAAACCACAAGCACAGTAGAGCATTAATAGAAGGAAAGCAGCTCAGTAGCAAAACAAAAGTAAATTTCAAACACACACAGACAACATTCTTTTCTCTTAATGGGGGATAAGTAATACACACTTCTTTATGCTCCGTGAAAATGTACCATAAACGAAACACTTGTATTACGTGGGTAGTCCAGTCCAATGAAAGACACTAATCGGGATATTCGTCGTAATTGACAGGGCTCGGTAAAAGACCTTAGAAAGTAACGTAATAACAAATGAACAGTTAAGTCAGGACTAGAAAGCTCTCGATACTACCATGGTACCGGAAATAATTCAGGAAGTGTTAAGACTATTTCTGGCATTCGAAAGTCGAGGATGCTGAGCTAATGTGAAGCCTAGATCTCGCTCCATATACGCTGTCAGGCTTAATGGCCATATCCCTCGCGCACTCGTTTGATATCGGAGTTCGCAATAGGTCAGTTCGGGAAATGAACGTTTAGTCAAATGGACATTTATGCCTACAGGTAAAGAAACACTTACTAAAGAGAACGTCTATTCACTCACAGTCTGATGCAGCATTCGAAGGAGCCTCGTCTGGCACGGTTGAAGGAACGAGTCCATGACAACACGCCCATCTTGCCACGTTGGCAGTTTTGTCGGAGCAATGGCTTCCCCGCAAGGCTCGCTCTCCGGCTCAGTGTGTCGTCTCCTTGCTTGTTGATCCATAAATCCTTGAAGAGCTCCTCGGCCCATTGTTCCTTCCTTCTCCATCTGCTTTCGTTCTCCTTACTCCTCTGTCGAATTTTTCTCTCCCACGAAGCAAATCCCGCTCTTCGTTCTCATTGGTCTTCGCGTGTTGATGAGGATGACGGCGTCGGCTATATCGTCCCTCCTTCCTACTCGAGTGGGAGAAGATTCGAGAGCGAAAGCGAACAACGACGTCATCGGAATTCAAGATGTCGTTCGAATTCCGTGACAATATTCATTCTTGCGTTAATTCATATTAACGCGCTACTTTGGCGCGTTGGTTACATGGCGTGTTCGGCAACCTTGATATTGTGGGTTGGAATCCTTTGGGATACACTTTTTAAACATAAACAGTTTTGTCTCCCATCTTCATTTTGCCAATTTTTATTATATATGCCTTTTTTCGCAGAGCTTATACATGTACATGACAAATTTGAAGATAGTAAGCATAAAACTAGCGTATCGTAACACGTTTGCTATGAGCATTGTCTTTCGACTGAACAGAAATAGGCCACTCTTGCGTTCCATACGGAAACATAGGCAATGAGTGATTTAAACGTGCAACAAAAATTCAAAACTGTTTCAGTTATTATCCTATTATTACGAATGCGCTTGAAGCAATTTTTAATTGTAAATTACTGCTAAATGATGGTAATTATGGACACAAAAACAAAATTTGACAAGACTACAGACCTTTTATTTAAGACCAAAATAAAGTTTAGAGATGCATTAGTTTTCACCAACGAACTGTCAAAAGAATCACCCTTGAAATTAAATATATAGATTATTAATGAAAAATAATTCATTCATTTCAAAAAGTTGAAAATGCGTGTTGCTGCATTGCCAGAACGATGTTAACAAAAAATGGCATTACACGCGAGCATGCGGAATGACTTTATTAATTCAACAATCAATGAGCTTCGAATTTTACGGATAGTCTTCGCTCTGCAACTTTCAAATGTTTTATTCAAATACGCTGGCAGGCAAAAAGTGAAGCACTCAGAAGGAGTGATCCAATATTATCCTATTTCAGTACTCATGCATACCATTGATGTGTGAGTAAACGATTAGATTCATATCTAGAACGCTCACCAGAATGCATTTATGATGTCACAGCTATGTTAAGTTGTTACCAGTAAACTGTTGTGAGTCCGACAGTTATGCAAGACGTTCAGAGAGATTACTGTATTGTACAAAGCACCCATGGTGCCTCGCAGACGCGTTAGACATCCTATCCACCAATTGACAGCATTTGACAGGGACTGCATTGTGGGACCGCATGAGGCTGGTTGGTCGTATCGTGCAATTGCTGGTTCAGATGTCACAATGGCCCGATGTTGGAAACAATGGGTACATGACGGCACCCATGCATGACGTGCAGATTCGCATCGACCATCAAACACCACCTCAAGGGAGGACCATCGTATGGTGCTCCAAGCATTAAGAAATCCCATGGCATTGGCACCCGCCATCCGCAAACATGTACTGGAGACTCTACAACGCCCCGTGAGTTCCCGTACAGCGTCTCGACGACTCACATTCGCCGGACTGGGGTCCTACCGCCCCATGCGCCAGCTGCCATTAACACCACAACACCAATGCCTACGTATAGAGTGGTGCCTTGCGCGGGAGGCATGGACAGAGGACGAATGGCGTCTCATCATGTTCAGTGATGAGTCCCGCTTCTCCATGACCTCTGATGACCTCCCTCTGCGGCGTCGAGGGCAGAGGATACAACCAACACCTCCTAGAAAGAAAACCCCACAACTGAAAAGTCATACATTGTTACATCATCATAAGTCGACCAAATTTAAAGCTTATCATTGGCAGAAATGCGGTTAACAATGGTCGAAATATGATGATATAACAATGTATGACGTTTCAGTTGTTTGGCTTTCTTTCTAGGAGGTGTTGGTACAACCCTCCCAAATTGTGGAGAGACGGACAACCGTAACCCCTGGCATCATGGTGTGGGGAGCAATCGGATATGCGTTCAGGTCACTTTAATAGTGCTTCAGCAAACTTTGACGTCACAGCGATATGTCACAGACATTCTGCTGAAGTCTCCGTTTGATTCACATAACTATTAGGGCCAGTCATATGAAAACGAGATTTTTAAAGGTGTTGGTAGATACCTGAATAAATTTAGAAATAAACACCGTGGGCATTAAGGCAAGCATCCCATCTATACATGAGTTGACGGATTCCCTTCTCATAAAATTCTCTTGACTGCTGAAGTAGAAAAGCCGTGACCTCTTGTTGGACCTCAGCGTCCGATATGAATCGTCGTCCTTTCAAATGTCGTTTCCACGGTCCGAAAACGTTAAAATCGCACGTTGCCATGGCAGGACTGTAGGGAGGATACTCTAGGACATTCAGTTGTTCCTCATCAGTTGCTCCGTTGTCTTGTTGGCCGTATGAGGCATGGTGCTGTCGTGAAGTAGGGTTACACCAGTGGTCAGCGTTCCCGCCCGTTTGATCTTGATGGCCACTCGCAAACGTTGCAGAGTTTTGCAGTATCGACTCAATGAGAAGAGGTGCCTCGCGTTTTGGATGAGAATGCCATTAATCTATCTCACATCTTGCTTTGCGAACCGCATACAACCAAGTTTCTATGTTTATGCATGCGCTTGTATGCTACAACGCACTTCCACGCACATATTCTTGATGTCATTTCTATCTCGTTTTCATTTGACTGACTGTCACCTCACTTAAGTCGTTCACGGAAAAGACCGAGCGAGGTGACATTGGAAGAAGAAAAAAATGTTTTATCTCCCGACGTCAAGCGACACACCCGCTGGCAAGAGTCGACCGGTCCCGAGAGTGAACGCCAAACGAGCCTCGGGATCCGACGAATGGACCGACATGCAAATGAAGCAAAGAAATTTTCGAGATAAAAAGGGAGGAAGGAGAAGAGCGTGGAAGTCGTGAGTCTAAGTCTGATTCCCGATGGCATGGATACGAGAAGACTTCACGCTCATTCTCGTCATTTGCTGATAATTTCGTTTTCTACTAAGATAAGAAAAGATATAGGATTTCTTAAATCAGGTCTTGGACGGAGAAGATCTAAGCATTTTCTTCTTGATATTTTTTCGAAAATCGACCATCCCTCCCGATGTCATCCGGGGGAGGTTTCGTCTTCCCCCTTCTATATTTAAATCTTTCTTCAAGTTTTGTAACCATGGTAAGAATGGTTATGCTCGTCGCTGACGGGAATTTTTCCGTCAGTGAGTTAATGAAACAAGTTTATGCTAGGACGGGTATTCCTCCGGTGTTAGCATCGGAGGAGCCCGCGTTTCAAGTATTACAGAGGCTCTCGAATACAGAATGGCGATAACTCTGCAAGCAAGGAGGTATCGCTGATCGCGTCGTAGACGTGGATAATATTAAAGTGGGCAATACCATCGTCCACTTTTATCATGCAGACCCTGGGCACCTGAACATCACAGCCAAGGGTTTGTCACCTTTACTCTCGACTGCATCCGTCAAAAACTTTATGTCGGGATTCAGCAAAGTGCGTAGCATCTCTCGTCCTGAACACACGGATACGCCTCGTCTCCAGACAGGAGATCTAGTTTTGATATGTGATTAGAGACAGGGATATTCCTGACTCTCTTGTAATTCATGGGGACAAAGTATCCGTGTCTTAGAAGGGTCAGAGGCAATGCTGCTGGTATTGCAAAAAAAAAAATCACACGTCAGGAGGGGATGTCCCCTCCTGAAGAAGTGCGACTTCTGCTCCAAGAGAGTCGGCAAATATCATCGTTGCCCAGCGAAACCTTGAAGCACACCAGCAGCACCTTCTCCATCGCCTCAACGGTCACCGAAGATGACATCGCAGGTGCACGAAGAGTCAAGGGCTCTATGTGCGCCACCATCTCCATCCTGTCCAGCTTGGGATGGTTCTGCATCTTCCTCCGGGCGAGCCACTTGCGATGTTACCCCTCCTCCATTCGTCGAAGAATGCCTGCCATCTCTTCAGCCTACTACAGATATCATTATGCCTGAAGACTGCAGCTCGGCGGAGGGAGTGTCCCCTGTCCTACCGGATTATGATTCTTAAGAGAAGGAGGAATTTCCCCCTCTTCCTCCTCCATGTTTTCCGTCATCGCAACTGGTGGGGTTAGTGGAACTACCTGCTCATAGGGGATTGTCATCTTTGGCTCCAGGGTCCAGTATGTCCACTTTGTCAACTGCGCAGAGTGCGCTACCTGTAACCAAAAGCCCGCGAATAAAGAAGCCTCGCAGAAGCATCAAAAGGGATGAGACAAGGTCCTTGGAAGGGACAGTAGCTCGAGTCAGCGGCATGAATCGTCGCATCGTGCACGTTCACCCATCCAAAGGTCTTCGAAGGCTCACTCTACATCTTCAAGAACTTCGTAACCTTTGGATACAGGTCAATGTTAGCCATCCAACTCCTCAGCATGAAAAGTATTTCTCTACATGTTCGTTTCTTTGGTTCGTTGTTCAAGCAGTCGATGATTTCAACGTTTACTGCCCTGCATAGACCAGACATTCTGTTACAGGAGGTCAAGCTGGCCACCTCGCAACAATATTACAATCTTTCCCTGATGGACAATTTTTCATTAACTCCTTCTCTTCAGTGAGTCGAGGGGTCGTTACCATTGTATTTGACCCGTCTATTTAGGTGGAAGAGTGTATGTGTCACGACCGTGCAATGATGAGAGCGAGCGCGAAGAAAAGAGCGCAAAGAGCGTCTGCTTCAGCACAAAGCCAATGACTCTATCTAATGAAGATGATAGAGGCATTCCTCCTCAGCCAGAAAATATAAGAAAAATTAATAAAAAAAAAAAGCTGTGGAAGAACCGCTTTAAGCATGGGGGCCTGGGGGCGCAAGAGAAATTGCGTGAGCGAAAGGAAAAAAAACGAGAGAGAGGTGAGCTGGAAATCGGGCAGAACGGACGTATTGAGCAACTCGGCTGAAGCTGTTGGTTTGGATAAAGAAAAACAAGATCGGATAAGCCGTTTAAAGACAATTAGCTCCTGTGCAAACATTTGTGCTGGGAACGATAGTTCTAATGTGTCAATTGGACTTTAACAAGCGAACTTCACCAAACGTGAAAAACGATAGCGTCCGCCCCTAGTGTCTAATGAAATTTCTTCAGACTTTTTTGAAGAAAGAAAAGGCCTGGGTCGAAATCGGAACGAGTGGAGCGACTAATGCGAGTGGACGAATCACGTCTGGCAGTATTAGCGGTGAGCGACAGTGAGCAACAATAGGAAGACTTCATAAGCATGGCGAGAGTCGGAAGCTCGCATCCTCAGCCGAGGAAATCTTCTATCACCGTTCATAGCTGCGTGACCGAAGAGATTCTGGTTCACATTGTGAGTGCCTACACAAAAATTCTACGAGCCACGTCAGAGTTCCTTCTTACCCACGCCTTCCAATGCCCTAACCTCATTGAGAGGTCTACCGGGTTCCTTCTAGGCAGTTCTCCTTGAGGGTTACCACAGCAATTCCAGTTTCTTCAGATAATTTCCCCGTGGGTAGATGCTTTAAAGCCTTTTGCTGAGGAGACTGATTGCTTCATATCTCGTCCCTTTACTGAAGTTTTGAATAAGAGCGGAGAATAAAATAAATTTTAATAATTCGATTTACTTTTGCGTATTGCGTATAATTTATTTTTATTCAAATATTGCCATTGATCAAATCATGCACTGCTTTCTTTTACTCATTTCTTTTTCCGCACATAAATTGCAATTTACTAAACCCTCCCTAGATCGCATTTTAGAATAAAACTTGTCTAATTAACGAATTAATCAAAGAGTATATGACTCTTGTTTAATTAAAATTTTAAAAAATATGCACCAAATTAAATCATAAACGTTAAAACGTTTCATATTTTAATATAAAATGCGCGAATATCATTTTAATACGAATATCAATAGCCTACTTTAAAATCATCGCTCATTATTTAAAAACAAATCCTAAAATCATGCGTTTTTGTTCAAACAATGAAAATACGATTTTTCTAATTTCATATTTAATCAAAAAGCGAATTTAAATTTTTACAATTTCTCAGTTCATTTACTAATTTAAATTTTATCATTTAAGTATCAAATTAAATGAGGAAGTCAAAAGCTTCCAGCATAAAGGGGAAAACACAAACTTTTCGCATTATCAACCCCCCACCACTTTCATTATCTATGCGTACTTGGTCAAGTAGCCGACAGGGGTGGTGTTAGTGGGGGATAGTTTAGAAGGGATTGTCATGACGCCACTCCTGAACTAGGGATATAAAATAACCTAGGATAAATTAACCCCGGGTATAATTTGACACTTAAATGATAAAATTCGTTACACCGGTTCCTGAACTCGTAACCCAGTGGAGACCTATAACGCTGCTCAATACAGATATAAGATCTTCACTGGGGTGTTTCAACACCGTTTTAAGCTCTATGCTGACGAGTTCTGTGATCTGGGGCAGTCCTGTTCAATTCCATCACGCAGGATGACGGATAATTTGCTGGCTATCAAATGCGTTATGGAGGAGGCTCGTGCCCGTCAACAAACTCTTGCCGTCCTTAGTTTGGATCAGGAAAAGGCCTTCGATAAGGTGAATCGCCAATTTTTATTCAAGGTGTTTCGCCACCACCTTCTTCGGTCTTCTGCTGCTATTATCTCAGCGCTGTATTCTTCGGCTATTTCATGTGTGGCGATTAATGGGTTCGTTTCTGTCGCCTTTTTTTTTTGTCTAAAGGCGTTAGGCAGGGGTGTCCATTGTCACCTCTCCTATACGTCTTTTATCTGGAACCATTGTTGCAGCATCTTAATCGCCACTCGGGCATTAAGACGCTGGCGTACGCATCAATCAACATCAAGACGCTGGCGTACGCCGATGACTATAAAGTATCGTTCGACTGTTTCAGCAGCTCAATAGGGAGTATACTATTAACCTCATCAAGTCCAAGGATTGATGGTCCTAGGACTTGCTGAATGCCTTCCCAATATCATGGCCTAGCCAGATTACGGTATGGGATGTGTTTTCTTTCCTCCCATCAATTGGCAACAGGTTATAAGGAAATGTTTAAACCATCTCCATGTTTGTCAAAGTGGTTTTATTAAGACCCATATTCTACCTCTTTTATATCTAAATGCCTATTCACTCTACCGTCGTATAAAGACTTACAAAAAATCCGTAAAGTTTTAGTGGACTATGTGGGGATACAAAGGTAGGCGTCATCCATTAAAAGCGGATAATCGCTTTATCCCCTTTGAAAGAGGGGGATTAGATTTGCCTGATGTTAAGAGATACCTCAAAGCGGCCATTCTGGATTTTCTGTATACCATCTCCCGTTGGGCGGCATTTGTATTCCTGCACCTGAATAAGCTCTCTGTGCCGTCCTCGTTGCCAGTGACTATTTGTCTTCATTTCCCGGACTTATATAGAAATTTCTTACAGGAATTAAAAACTTTTTTACCCGGATTACGTCAACTGAACCCTCAAGACTGGGGTGGCTTGCGCCTCTCCTGGTTTTTCCTGTAGTCGGATTAGGGTGCAGTCCCGGATGTCATCCACCTTCATCCTGGTCACCCATGGGCAGCGATTCTTAAGACCATCAAAGATCTCGCATTTGAGAGAACCGTCTTCAACTATCAGTGGCGGTTGCTGCACAATGGGTACTATACTCTCCAACGCCTTCATCTATGGGGAGTAGTTGGATCTGCAGGTTGCCAAGTCTGTGGGAACCCAGAATCGATGGAACATGTTTTTTTCGAGTACTCGTTCGCCCAATCCGTTTGGGGCCGCCTGAAACGTCATTTTGGTGTGACGAGAACGTCATACCAGTTCCTACCGTTCTTAATGGATGATTCCACCAGCAAACCGCTGAAAAAGGACCTGGCCACTTCCATTGCCTTTCTCGTAAAGGAGATATGGTTAGCTCGATTAAAAAGAGCAAAAGGTGGGGTTCCGTCTATTGCAGGTGCATGGAAGAAAGGTGCAAAGCAACTGCATTCATTCCTGCTCTTGGAATGGTTTCGGCTGAGTCCTCTTGCGTTTAAGAGGCGCTTATGTCGTCATCAATAAGCTGCACGTTTTACACTTCGTTTCCTTCAGTTTTCTGATGGCCCACTGGTGGGTGAACGAGCCTCGTTTCGAGACGTTTAAATAAGTTACGCAGTCCTATAGTTATCGCTGGGCTACTTATGACATGTGCGTCTGATACCCTCAATTAAGATCTCTTTAAGGGTATCCGTGGGTTAACCAACATCCTTGCTCCAGCTCCAACAGTCGAAATCGTCGCTTAAGAACCCGGCAGTGAAAAGGATCAACGAGTTAGCTGAAACTTCACCGTCCCAGGCTGATTTGTGAAGTGATTTCTGAGGAACTTTAATCAACGCAATTTTCAATTTCAAATTTAATTTAAACCTAGTAAGGCATTGTTCTCATTAAGAAATTTAAGAAATTTAATATTTTTCCAATCATCATACGAAGATCCAACTTATATGAAGATTTATATTTCTATTAAAGAAAATTAATATCAAATTTATCGTCTCCCATTCCCTTCTCTCTGATTACAATTGTAACATTACTCTGCTAAAAATTAAAATGTGACACTGACCCTCGTACAACCAATAAACCCTGAATTTGCGGTATCTATGGCCGTGTTTCTTTTTAGCTGGGAAGCTGGCATGCCTACGTCACGCCGGGCGCATGACGTTTGATCGGAAACGACAAATTGACGTCACAGATGAACTGTGCAAAAAGAAACGGTTTTCCCAGCTTGCATTTAGTAGCAGACGAGGAAAAATGGCGGCTTATGGAGCGGCAGCGTTAACGATCCTAGAAATGTTGAATGAACTCGATGAGGAATCTGAAGACGACGACGATTCTTTGCTGGCCGCTTCAATGTTGCTGCAGCTAACAGCAACAGAAGAGGAGGAGGAGGCTACACAAGGCTGCGCAAAAGTGCAAAATTACGTTGAGGAGGTTATCCCACGATACCGTTCCCGGGATTTCCAAGAACATTTCCGTCTCTCCCGAGGTACTTTTGAGGTACTGTTTGAAAAAATTGCACCATTATTCTCCACCAACCTAAAAGGTCGCAGCGCTTTAAGTTTGGACAAGAAAGTATTATGTGGGCTATATCTATATGCTAATCAAGGTTCTTTCAGGTATGCTAATTAACTATTCAAGTTATTTCTATAGGAAAGAAACATCATTTAGAACTCTTTATTTATGGTATTTGCAGATTATGTGGCAATCTATTCAACATCTGTAAGAAAACTGCATGGGGAATTCTTAACGAATTCACTTCATCATTATTGAAACTAAACAGCAAAGAGAGGATAATTGGATGGCCTACCGCAGAACAAGCAGCCACCACTATTGATTTTTACAAAACAAAGTATGGACTTCCAGGTGTCATTGGCAGTATTGATGGGAAACACATTTCCATTAAAGCTCCTAGTAAGAATCATACATCATATTACAACCGAAGGAAATTTTATTCGGTTGTATTGCAAGGAGTTTGCGACCACCGAATGGCATTTACGGACTGTTACGTTGGAGAGGCAGGCTCTGTCCATGATGCCACTGTGTATCGCCGCTCCGATGTGTATTGCAGAGTCATGAATGACACTGGATTCGTGCCTAACAGTCACCTCTTAGGAGATGCTGCATACCCACTGAGTCAAAGGTTGTTAACCCCTTACCGTGATCACGGAAACATGAGCAACTTAGAAAAGTGTTTCAATACAAAATTAAGCAAATGCCGTTGCAGCATCGAACGAGCATTTGGACTGTTGGTTGGTCGGTTCCGCAGGTTAAAGCATCTTGATATGTGTAGACTAGATTTGTTGGTGGGACAGATAATGGCAGCCTGTATTTTACACAATATCTGCATCCTTTATGATGATGATTCCAACATCGAGTTGGAAAGTTTACCAGCTATTGATTCTCAAACAGTAGAGGAAAATTCTGCTATTGCAAAAAGGATAGGTGCCCAAAAGCGAGAGGAAATTGCAAATGCCTGTTATGCATTTAGACAACGACTGAACCATTGAACGCAGTAATCAATACTAAAATATGATTTTATTGTAAACGATATAAATTTTTGTACAGAGCAAAATATTAATGTCTGTAGAATTTGTCATTTTATGTACAGTTTTATAATAACTAAGCTGCTATATATATTCCAATTTTTTTTCTTTTCCAGATTTTATATACCTTAGTTTCCAAGCTTATTTAAACATCTATCATAGCGCTCAAAAGAGCTTCTGCTTGCCAGGTGAGGAGAGCCATGCAGTTTTCACTTCTTCATCGTAGCTGAAACGTAGACTGCTGGACACCGGAACGGGTGGTAGTTACTGGATCCGAGGTCCGCACAGTAAAATGGGTAATCAAGTTGTTCCCAACTAATGAGATTTTTTAGTTGGGAATAACATGATCACCCGCCTAACAATCCGGAACTCGAGTCCAGTGATTACCACCTGTTTCGGACTATTGGGAACAGTCATGGGTTTCAGCGACGATGAAGAAGTGAAGACTGTGTGGCTTTCCTCACCAGCAATGGACTTCTATGAGGTGGGCATGCAGAAGCTCATTGAGCGCTATGACAAGTGTTTAAATAAACTTAGAAACTCTGATTAATAATTAAAGATATTTAGAAACTGATAAAGAAAAATTTTGAAAATATATATAGTAGTTTTGTTTTAATTACAAAACGATACTTAATTAAATAAAACACGTCTTGTATCATTTTGCTATAAGATTAATAAATTACATAAAATTTTGTAAAAAATTATAAAGATTTTTTTATAATTTGTCTAATATTTTATTTAATGTTGACATCAGGTTGTTTCTTTCTTCCTTTCTTTCTTCTCTTCGTTTTTTTTATATCCTCCCTGATGTCAGACACTACCTGAAGTATGTCATCCGTCTTCTTTCTTTTTGCCTTCTTGGGAGCACCAGATGCTGGAGTTGATGATGGCTCTGGACTGGAGCTGGAAATGGAGGTACTGACACTGAAGTCACCTGATGAAGAGGGCTCACTGATAGCCTGTGCAGCAGGATCTACGACTGCAAAAGAATCAGCACTTCTACAAGTCGCTTCTACAGGTTTAAATTCAGGGCGGTTTCCAAGAACTTCTTCCATTGCAGCATAGAATTCCCAGCTGCGCCGGTTGTTCCCAGATCGGCTGTTATGTTCTTTTATACTTCTATAAGTCTTTTGTAGCCCTCTCCACTTAGTGTCCACTTGTTCTGAAGTGACGTTAAATTCGTTAGCAGTCAATTTGGCTGCAATTAATCGCCATACCTGTTTAAAAATTATATATTATAATAAATCGTTTATATAAATCACTATATGTGAATTTCAAAATTGCAACCAAGTTAAAGTTTCCTTACTAGCTTTCATGCAGTTGGGTTTAAGTCATTTGTTCTTGCCATGATGATGACAGTTCATGTCACAAAGGCGACATTCTAGGTGCAATAAAAATTATTCACCCTGGTGACCATAAATGAGCTAATGCCTACTGCATTAAAAGCTAAGGAATATGAACATTGTTCTAATAAAATCAGAGTTGTAAAAAATAAAAACCATAGATACTTAACTTCATTTTAGTCATGGATGGAGATTCAAACAACTCCTTATGCTCAATATATAAAGAAATCAACTCCAGCACCTTCTCCCGGCTCCAATGGCATGCTGTAGCTTCTGGTACTAAGTTAATAGTTAAGTATAAAAAATACTTGCATTAATAATGTCTTATAAAAAGAGACAGTGAGAATAAGTACCTATCGTATAAACCAGCGGTCCCCAAATGGGGTTTCGACCAAAAAAATTTGGAGTTCCGTGTGCAATTCCTAATTTCATACAAAAAAACATTTCCACACCCAAAATTTAAAGTCTAAAGCTAAAATTAAAATTAATCCGTAATAACATAAATTAATAAGGTTTCCAAAAATATATCACATGTCTAAAAGAATTCCGCGTTAAAATAAAGTTAGGAACCGCTGGTATAAGCAATGTCATAATTCAACACGATAATGAATTAAATTTATTGCTTTAAAAAGAAACGTTTCCCTTCATTTAATCTAATTAATAAAACTCACTCTGCTCCTTTATGTTGCAGTTACTTGCAACAGCATCGGAATCAAATGTATCCGACTGATCAAAAAAGTGCTCAAGTGCTTGGCACCGGGCTATAGCAAGAATGCTTCCATCTGAAGTAACGAAGGAAAATAGGCTTATATCTTATGATATACTATTTTACTCTACAATTATACTGTGATTATTATTTTGCAAAAGATTAACAAATTAAATAAATTTGTGTTATTTACCTTTGTTATTTTTAAATAAAAAAATATTTTCTCCTTCCCCTTGTATCGGTTCATTCTCAGAATTCCGGAGAAGCGAAAGATCTTTCACGTTTACTTGAACGGTAACCATCTTCGATATGCCAATTTACGTCATTCGCTCAGACGCTCGCTCGCAAAACTCCGGGCGAATTGGGCGAGCTCAGAACGCCAAGCGTGACGCAGTCTGAGCCAAAAAGAAACGTCAAGCATGATGCTCGGGTGCTAAAAAGAAACAGCCAGATCCAATACCACCTGTCCAGGAAGGCCTGAACACTGAAACGTCTTTCACTGTTACATCGCCATCAGTCGACCATTGTTAATCGTATTTATGATCGATTTATGATGATCTAACAATGTATGACGTTTCCGTGCGCAGGCATTCTCTCTAGATGGTGTTTCGTTGTCTCCGAAAGCCAAGAGTGACGTAGTCCGAGCCAAAACGAAACGCTAAGCTCGGCACTCGGGTGATAAAAAGAAACGGCCTGAGCACCGCTCCATAGCATTTCCAGCTAAAAAGAAACGCGGCCTATGATGATATAACAATGGGCGAGGTCAAAAATGCTAACACCGAGTTCAGTTAGTGAATAAGCCATTGTTGCTACGACAGTCAACAATACGTTAACAATCGAGCAATAATCATTGCTTCACCAACCCAACTCGTTATTTGCATTTTTGACCTCGCCCAATGTATTAAGCTTACATGTCAGTGAGGAGGCCTTCTCTCTCGGTGATCACGCTTCATTTTGGATGTTAACAATCAATGGTTTCCGTTTGTTGGAAACAATGAAGATTGGATTGTTGGAACTACGTCACTTCCGTAACGAGAAAAACGTTTCATGCTAGCATTTCACTCCCCAAGTCGTTGGCGCCGCATAAGAAGTTTCACTTCAAAAAATTACTTACTTTTTTCCAATGCTACTTTGAAGCGTTGGTTATATGGCGTGTTCGACAACCTTGATATAGTAGGTTCGAATCCTTCGGAATACAATTTTTAAACAGAGACAACTTTGTTTCCCGTTTTCATTTTTATTATACAGGGTGACCCAAAAAAACGGGAACTTTTTAACAATCCTTATATATTTTGATTTTTAATAAAGAATTCTGTATGAAAATTTCCAAAAGGATATGCTATATATTTTTTTACGTGATGGAAACTGCATGACTCATGTTTTTTCTTAAATAATAAAATTTAGTATAGTCACCGATTGCAGCGCACCTAGCGATACAGTGGGACACAACTCACGTGACCTGTTTCCATTTTCTCCATAAGGACGTCATCATTTGTTCCATCTGTGTAAAAAGTAATATGTGGCACAGCTCAACACGTTTGCGATATTGAGATGGGCATTTCAAGATGGCAGGAGTGACGTCTTGTACCGTTTCAGATCATCTGTTATGTGAGTATTATCTTAGCTCGGCTGTATGTTTCACTTTCCTCACTGAAGTATTATTTCCGAAAATGATTACAAAATAAGATCTTGTAAACATTCCGAGAAGGATCTTTAGCTGTGAAGCAGAAACACAATCATTGATGTATTATGAGCAATCGTGCATCGATAAATCGATTGTCGCGTGTGCGTGCTTAGGTCAACAATGCTTAGTGATAAGTAGAAAGTAGCATTGTATTGATTATTGACGAGTCGATTGTTATATGGCATGTTATTATTTTGGCGTTCTTTACGGTCACTGAGGGGGGCACGTAAAATCCTGAAAAGTTGATACAGCCAACACCTTCTAGAAAGAAAGTCAAACAATTGAAACGTCATGCATTGCTACATCATCATATTTCGACCATTGTTAATCCTATTTCTACCCTCCTATAAACCCTAAATTTGGACGACTTATGATGATGTAACAATGTATGATGACGTTTCAGTTGTTTGGCTTTATTCCTAGGAAATGTTGGCCGAGCTAAGACCTTGATGGACATATCCCTCAAAACAGAATTTGAAAAAGTTAATCAGTTTTTAAGTTATCGTGAAAACGGCGGCCGGCTGGCCGGACGGATAAACGCACAGATCTTCGATGGAACTCGGCGTGCATTCTTATAAAAAACTTCTTGCTAAAGCTCCTAATAATGTATTTTACCAAACCTAAGCCTCTGCGGATGGAATATATAACTCTGGAACGAAATGAATGTTTGCGAGAAGTAAGTGTCGAGATATTTTCTGCTACACATGATTTTATGGTTTTTAATAGTTTTTATTTTGTTTCAATTCGTACATTTAATTAGGTTCTACTAGAATTCCACCCGTCGAATGAAAGGTAAAGAAATGAAAGTGGAGCGTCAATGGTTTTCAAAACTTATATTCTGCAACAATATAGGCTACTGTTCATCTGTATATAAAATAAATTCGGCAAGTGCGAGTCAGACTCGCACATCGAGGGTTCCGTACTACCATATAATAATAATAAAAATATGCCAGGTTCTGGAAGGTGTGCACTGTGTTCTCGATTTCGGCTTTTATAGATATACTAGCGGAGATGCCCTAGTTCAACCTAATGATCGTCGACCCTACAATTTACTGACAACTTCAGATGTTGTTGTGATTTTTTACCGGCAGGGAGTCAGTGCATATCGTGATATTATTTTGCGCCAGCGCACAGAAAGGAAAATTCGTCGGATTTTAGAAAGGAAAGTTCTTCGACTTCCGAGATTGTCTGAAATTTTCGCTATTACCCAATTCAATAGGAATCGTTAATCACGCATCAAACAATTATCGAGCTATTTTTCGAATCTCCCACACGTAGAATTGAAGTAGATAATTGGTGTTATTATTGTTAAAAAGAAAGGAGATTTTTAATTGTTTTCTTTAGTCGCGTCATTTGCTTTTGTTACCAGCCCGTCCTAAGGCAGGTAACACAACAGTCGAATCTGTAAATTTGATTTTAATTTAACGCAAGTAATTTCAATGACGTATATTAAAGATAGACTCCGAATCCTATTGTTGTAACTTGAAGCAAATTGGGAAGCTCCATGCCCAGAACTGTCATGGCTGAAAGTGAGTGAAGATGATGCAAAACACATTGCTAAACATGAGAGTAGCTGATTAATAATTCTTTCACACGCCGATCACAGAGTGATAAGTTTATCTTTTCGTTTATTTTGTATTTGGAGAATTTTATTATATTTTATAAATAATTTTTCGATCATGGTTTCAATTTCAATTTTGTTTCGATTGTCTTTCAGTTACGTATTTTCATTTTAGTTACGCATTTTTGATTTATTTTTGTGGAAAATGATTCCTGATCCTTTTTCTTGTCTGTTTGTACAGTTGTACGCAGTTTAACTTTGAGGAATGGTTTTGAATTAATTATTCCTCAGGCCCAAAATCTTCAAAAACAAAGCAGCCAGACAGCTAATTACTCCACGGCTCACTCCTGCCCAGAACTATTATGGCTCAATTTGCTTCACTTTTTGCCGCTGTTAACAATAGAATTCGGAGTCTATCTTTAATATACGTCATTGAGTAATTTTGTTATTATAATCTATTGTTGCAGAAACTTTGCCTTGCATGGGATATACATTGTTGGTACGCATATATTGTTGGTCCGCGCATATTGTTGCTCATCCATTGTCGCTTCATGACGGACGGAACAAGCAAAATATATACATACACTGGCCAATGAATTAAAAACCCGTGAGGGAGCCCAGGTGTCAGCAACAAACCGGAAAGTTCGCCTGTAGTGTTGTAAAGAACGGTGTGACTGGACAGTAAACGACTGGAAAAAGGTGATGTGGTCGGACGAGTCACGTTACACGTTGTTTTGCACCGATGGCCGGCAGAGAATTTGGCGGCAGCCCCATGAAGCGATGGACCCCTCAGTGTTGTGAACACAGTGCAAGCTTCAGGAGGAGGTGTCATGGTATGGGCCATGTTTTGTTGGTATGGCAAGGGTCCCCTGATATTCCTTGACAGTCGGGTGAAAGCCAAAGACTACCTGAACATTGTTGCAGATCAAGTCCATCCTGACGGGTTCTTCATGGACGACAATGCTACTGTCCATCGAGCAAGAATTGTTCAGGAGTGGTTTTCTGAACATGACACCGAGTTGCAACATCTGCCGTGGCTAGCGCAAAGTCCGGATTTCAATCCGATCGAGAATATTTGGGACATGTTGGAAAGAGACGTTCGTCGAAGGCATCCGCTTCCGTCTACTCTGCAGGTCTCTCTGACGAATGCATGGTCTGCGATTACCTTACCTGCATTGCAACACCTTGTAGAGTCCATGCCGAACCGCGTATGTTCTGTAATTACAGCCAAAGGAGGGTCAATACCATATTGAACGAAGGTTTCTAATTCATTGACGGAGTGTGTATATAGATAATTTATAATTGTTTAAGTGTCGAAATTCATAAAATAAGCGCTTTGAACGATAAATTAAACTCGCGCACTTCTTAGATTGTTTACTTTGTTGGTTGGGGTTTTCGGGCGCGCCATCTACTAAGATCATTTTACGCCCAGTGCTGCCCTAAGATTGTTTACTTTGTTTACTTTGCAATTTGAACAAAAGCGCTATAAACAAACAAGTTTTCAAATATTAAATTAACAGATTACCTGAAAAAAGATTTTAGGTTTGGCGTTGTGCAAGTCCAACTCACACTTGGCCAGTTTTTCATTATTTGTTGTAATACTTTAGAGTTTGAACTACAATCATGCCAAGTTTGATGCTTGTATGTATAACCGTTTTTAGGACATAACAAAACAAAAAAAAACTTTTTACATTTTTTAGTGCTTGTTAGACAATCCGCCATAATAACACATACTCTGTGAAAATTTCAATTGGCTACCTATTCCCGTTCAAAAGATACAGCCCTTAAAATTATTATCTTGCCACAACAATCTCTGGCTTTGGTCAGACCAAGACAATTATTATTTTTTTCAGTTTATTTATTTATTTAAATAACAATGACGGAGTATTGTCTTGCCACAGCAATCCCTGACTGCGGACGGATTGTTGTAACTTTCTTTGTTGGCCTCGGCCGGAAAGAGAATTATAGTATTAAGATTTTGAAAAATGTTTCATTTTATTCTTACTGAATAGGAATATCACGATTTGATGTCAGAACAAAAGCGACATCTACTTTTCTACTTTTCTTACAAAACGAGAAAATAGGATTTGGAAAGAAATAGAAAACAGAAAACGAAAGTAATTTGATTTTTTAAAATTCTAATAGATCGTAAAAAATCGTTAGAAAATTCAAGCCCACTCATTTTCAATCCTGTAACCGTTTACAGCAGATCTCGATCGATCTCTACAAACTCCTGAGACATTTAAATAAGGCAATTCCCAAATGTAGAATTCGTCTCATTCCTATGTAAAGTTTGTTTTTATTAAATTATGTAAATCAACAAAAGGCGAAAGCAAACTACTTCACAACAATCATTACTTAGCTATTTTCAATTATTAATGAAAAACTTCTTATTGAAAACTTACACAAATATGTAAATTATATTAATTTATTAATTGCCAGCGACAAAACAAAAAGAGGCAACGATTTTTCAGTTAGGAAAAAAATGAAACATTTATTTACCCTTGATTTATTTCGGGATAAATTTCCTTATAAATATAATTTTGAAAATTTGAAAGCGTACTTCCAATAAATCAGAAATCATCTTGTAAAAATTTACATATAAATCTGCTAGATTAAAAGTTGTATTCGCTTATTACTTCGGCGATCCAAAATTAAATTGACAAAGAAAAAGAACTTGCAAAATATTTTAATGAAAAATAGACAATGAATAGACAATGCTATTTACTTAAGATGTTGTATCATGTTCATACTAGGATTGTTCGATAAGTCCGTGCGAAATGAAGGAAACAGTTTTTTGGGACGCAATTTTTATTGCAGCGAAGCTCTATCATTCACACCAGACTCAAGTAAGTCGTTGTATTCGAACTCCTCTTATACCGTAAATCGGACAACCATCAAATCTTTCATGGTGAGAGCATTGTGTCTGCAGAGTGTCATAAGGTAACGTATGTATGTCAAAATCCGTTGTTGAAGAATAATCATCGAAAAACCGTTTTTCCATAGAGTTACATTGCATTTAGTATGATAGGCCTTATAGTCATATGCTTAAAAATGATACTGTCATGTAAAATGTTTATCTTATATTTGAAATAGAACATAGAATTTGAACTGATATTAATAAGATAATTTCTACATCAAATGCTAGAAAAAGCATAACAATTATACCCGCAAAGGCCAAAAGTCATGGGATAGCAGTATGCAAAATGAAAATTGCTATCCCCAAAAATGACGACATGAAGTCTAATCCAAAACAGTATATAATGGTTGCACCCATGTACACTTTATCCCTATCGTTGTGATCATGGCAAGGCGATGAGAACTGTCAGAGTTTGAACGTGGCATGATGGTGGATGCCCGACGCATGGCATTTCTGAGACTGTTTAGAAATTCAACATTCAGCGATCCATGATTTCCCTGTGTGTAGGGAATACTTTTTGGCAGGTATTTACCATGTTTACCACGTTAATTTTTTAAAATTCTAATATATCTTTAAAATCCGTTAGAAAATACGCGCCCACTCGTTTTCAATCCTGTTTACCGTTTATCTGGATCTCGATCGATCTCCACAAGCTCTTGAGACATTTAAATAAGGCAGTTCCCAAATGCAGAATTCGCGTCTCTCCTATGTAAAATTTGCTTTTATTAAATTATGTAAATCAACAAACGGCGAAAGTAATCTATAATCAATTAATGAATAATTTCCGAATGGAAAACTCCCTTGTTAAAAGCGTGAGTTTTTTTTTCAGTGTCGTCCTCAGACGATTTGCGTGAACTAGCGAACAAACAATGGTGGCGGACAGAAAAGCTATGATTTTTAATTTATCTTGATTCATTCGTGTTTTAAGGACTGTCTGTATCCATTGACTGTTGGGTACTATCATTATCAGATAAACAAAGAGCAGTGATCATGCAAACCGTCTGAGGGCGCCATTGAAAAAACGCTTAAAAACGATGAAGATTCCTATCTTATTTATTCGTACTGTAATACTTCACAACTATCAGGGCTTTGCTTTTTATCAATCATTAGTGAATTATATAATTAAAAGAAAATTTTCCGTACAAGGGAAAATTTATTGTACCCGGCGCAACCGAGCAGAGGCAATAAGAAACATTAAACACCCATAGATTATACGAAACGAATTTTATTTGGTTACTCACATGTCCAGGATCTGCCTTTGCATAGCAATTCTGCATGTTGCGATTAAATGGGGGTATTTTAGGTTGAAGTTACATTTATATCCAGCCCTAGCTTGAACACTGAATGTGCCGTTCGCCCGACCATTAATTGAAGTGCTACAATTCCACTCGTTGCCGGTGCCAAAGCAATCTTATCTTCCAATCGAACAGTCGCCAGCACTTTTTCCAGCAAAAATGATTTACCGGTTTCGTCAGGACCGTCCAAGAAAAGTAGTCTCCTTTCTGACTTCTCATTGCATACCGCATTTACTGTGTGATTGTACACAATCAGCGTTTATTCATTTAAGAGTGATGTTTGATCCACCAACTCTTGCAATCTTGCCCGGGGGTATGCAGTCAACTTCGATACCAGTGGATTTGAATTCTGGAACGCTTCAATCTCTTGATCAGCGAACTGACGCAATTGAGGCATCTCTGGATAATCCTTGAGTAGTCGTTCATTGTTCGTCAGATATTGGTCCAAATCTCTTTATGTGAGATACAGCACTCTTAGATTGGTTGTTCTGAGTTGAATTGATGCTGATGGTCTTCTGACAACGCGTCTTAGGCTCCTGGGGACATACAGTACGCCAGAACGATTGCAAATAGATGTCTGAGCTGTGAAATCTGCAAAGCAAATGCCATTTTTCATCGTCTTATAGCAGCCTTAGAGCTCTTGAAGCGTCCTGGAAAGTATCTTGCAATACGCCAACAACTCTTCGAAGATCTTCAAATGATTTTGGACCACGATCATAGCATAGCAATCGATGCTGTCGGCTTCCATACTCCGTTGGATTCGAATAGGCTTCTGAGGGTATGTTATTACACGCATCAAACAATTATCGAGCTTAAATATTTAAAAATAAATCTCTGGGGCTGTGGTTATTTATTGTTGGAAGAACTAGGAGACAAAACATCCACTTGACCACAAAAAGTTGACATTTATTGGCACAGATGTACATTTTGATCACAAGGTAATCATTAGTCAGTATATACAGATTCCAATTCGTACAGAATATATAGATAGGTGAGTGGCCAATCAGTGAAAAAATGAAGTAATTCTCTGATTGGTTACATAAAAAAAAGGATTGGCAAAGATGAAATAAACAAAAAAGATGGGCTAATCAGAGACAGGGGATCTTTGATTGGTTACAAATAGAAAGCAAGTTAAGATCTGATAAAATTAAGCAGACCTCTCCAATCTGATAAATTTATAAGACCTCTGTCTTGATTCATAAAGTTGTCTGTGGGTGTTGGGAAATCTCCCAGGATATCAAAAAATCCTCCGTTGTATGGAGAATCTTGAAGTTACCTTTTTCTGTTATGTTGTCCAGCATACAACTATCTTGTTCACAGAGCCCTTATAATCCCTCTCCAGAAAAGAAAAAAGAGAAAAGGAATTCAGTTTCTTCAGACACGCTGCTGAAGCAAATGGATTCGAAGATAACTGCATGGACAACCTCACTAGCAAACATACATAGAAATTACAACTTATGAAAGTGGCAACCCTCCAAAAGAATGGTAATCAGAAGAAACGATTCAACAGACAACTTCTAAAAGGCCTTGGACGAATATGTATAAAACATGAATTGACAATTGCCCACAGAAGCAACCATACCATCAAGAAGTTGGGACTAAAGACAAGATCCCACCCCTGCACAGATTAGGTATATATGAACTTAAATGTGGGACTTGCAAGTTCAAATATATAGGACAATCTCGGACAAGAATGGAAACCAGGATTCAAGAATATTTCAGCTATGTTAAGAACTATAAACCCGAGATGTCAGGCTATGTCCAACACATCCTGACCAGTGGACACATTGCAGATACAGGTAACTTCAAGATATTCTATACAACGGAGGATTATATAGAAGCCTTAATTTTTTGGAATCCTGGGAAAATCCAAACACCCCCCCAGACGACCTTATGAGTCAAGACCGGGATCCTATAAATATATCAGATTGGACGGGTCCTTTTAATTGGATCAAGCCTTAACTTGCTCTTTTCATTTGTAACTAATCAGAGATCCCCTGTCCCTGATTGGCCCATCTTTTTTTTATTCTATCATTGCCAATCCTCTTCTTTATGTAACCAATCAGAGAAATTACTTCATTTTGATCGAAATATACAAAAGGTTTTTACCTGCTGCGTAGAAACTGAGCTTACCGGATGTTGATCGGATGCAAAATCAGGTACTTTTACTGAGTGTCAAGGCAGATTAGACTGGACCTGTCCCTTCTGAATGAAAATAGGGTAGCAGATATATGCTTGGGATGTGCTATTCACGTGCTTAACTGTGACTTAAGTCTAAACCTTTATGCACCTGACTGTACATCTGTGCCTAAAAGTCAACCTTTTCTGATCAAGTGGATGTTTTGTCTCCTAGTTCTTCTAATTATCGAGCTATTTTTCGAATCTCCCACGCGAAGAATTGAATAGATAATGACTTACAATTGAAGACATCGGTGCAAGAAGGGGACAGCTTCACATTTAAAAAAAAACAAGAAAAGTTTTAAAAATTCATTTTTAAAGATTTTGTCTTCATATTTAATATTATGTTAGAATTTGCCTCTATGGAAATGATTTCAATGACCTTTTAATCTATATATAGAAAAATGAATTGCTGTTCATTAGTTTCGCTAAAACTCAAAAACGGATTGACCGATTTTGAATAATTTTTTTTTTTGTTTTGTTTCCTCTAATACAGGGGTGGTTTAAAAAACACAAGAATAAGGAAAACCAACCCCTAAGGAGGGGAAAGGGGATTGAAAATTTATTAACACATTAACCGGTGTTGCATTGTATACTTAACACATTAACTGGTGTGGCACTACAAACGTAATACATTTACTGGCGTGATACTATAAACATAACACATTTACTGGTGTGCCAATACTTAATTAACCATATTAACCTCTTTTAGGAAGGAGGGTAACGAATTGTAGAGTGTGCTATCCATGTAGCGTAATATCTCCACCATGACCTACTTAAAACCTTCCCAGGGTCCATCGGAATTACCATGAAAAATTTCATCAAGATTGGTCTAGCCATTTTGAGATGCATAGCGAACAGATCTTTCTTATATAAATCTATAGTTTAATTCCAATCTTGATGAAATTTGGAAATTTGATCTTCAAAGCAAGAAGAAGATGATACATGAGATTTTGAAAAAATAATATTTATCGATAATAATTCATGGATTTAAATTTAAATTATGGACCAAAAATATATATCTCCTGACGAACAATGCAAGGTAAAGTTTGTGCAACAATAGACTACTCTGTTTGTTTCAACAGCAGTGAGAGCAACACAGAATTCTAAAAATGATATGGCATTAAATACAAAAATTGGAGAAAATATACCAGATTCAGCCAATCAAATAGTTATGTATGTAAGACATGTTCATTAAGACATGTAAATGAATCTCAAGACTGATCGTTTTGTAAATTTCATTAACAAAATTATTTTGAGGACACACGACTTACATGCATAAATCGAGGACCACCCTCTTATAAAATATTATATTCTTCGGGCTTTCTAATTTCCTGACCATAATTTAAAGTTTCGCGTAATGGTCGTCAGCATACAGCTGGAAGGGTCTTCCTCCTCTGAGAAGGCATTTTTGGCTACCCAGTCTTTCCATCCGACGCCACGATGAAGTGGATCGAGGCACTTAGACTTTTCACTGCTGACGCTGACCTGTCAATTATCCGTCCCTTTTCCGAAGATGAAGTTAAGAAGTTTCTGTTGATGGATGGCCGTCATCAGTCCAGCCCTGGATTAGACGGCATCCCGTACTCGTTCTTTAATGCGACTTGGAAACTTCTTGGGCCTTTCCTGGTCCAAGTGTTCAATTCGATCCTCAGGGACCTTTCCTCCATCACATCGGACTTTACCGTGGGAAGAATCATCTTGCTCCCCAAGGTACCGGATCCTGAACTTGTCACCCAGTGAAGGCCTATTACTCTACTTAACACAGATTACAAGGTCTTCACTGGTCTGCTCCAACAACGGCTCAAATGTTTCACCGACGACTTTTTGATCCGGGGCAATCCTGCTCCATTCCATCTTGCAGGATGTCCGATAACCTGATTACCATCAAATGTGTTACGGAGGAAGCGTGAGTGCATCGTCAGACTCTCGCCGTGCTAAGTCTTGACCAGGAAAAAACCTTCGACAAGATGAATCACGTGTTTCTTTTCCGAGTGTTTCAACATTTTCATCTTCGGAAATTTGCTATTTTGTCTCAGTACTGTATGCTTCTGCTACATCATGCGTGGCAAAACAGGACTGAAAAAGGTTAGGCCTATATTAAAAAAGGACAAAAATGCTAAACCGATTGTTAAAAATGGCTAAAAAATGTTAGGCCTATTGTAAAAATAAGGCTAAAAAATAAAAGGCAAAAAGATTAAAAGGGCTGATGAACACTGGGCCGAATTTAAAAAAAGGCTAAAAAGGTTAGGCCTATTGTTAAGAAGGCAGAAAAAAATTAGGCCTACAGTTAAGAAAGGGCTGAAAAAGGTTAGGCCTACAATAGCAAAGTGCTAAAAAAAGTTAGGCCTATTGCTAAAAATGGTGGGAAAAGTTAGGCCTAAAGAAGTATTAACACTAGACCTATTGTTAAAAAGGGCTAAAAAATTAGCTATATTGTTTAAAATGGCTAAAAAATGTTAGGCTTAAAGGGAAAAAAAGGGCTAATTAATGCTGGGCCTATTTTAAAAATGGCTAAAAAAAAAAGGTTAGGCCTAATGTTAAAAATGGCTTAAAAATTAGGCCTATTGAAAGAAATGGCTAATAAAGGTTAGGCCCACTGTTAAGTGTGGTTAAAAAGGTTAGGCCTATTATTGGAAATGCATAATAAAAGTTAGGCCTGTTGTTAAAACAATGGCTGAATAATGTTAGGCCTATAGTAAGAAAAATAGGCCTATTGTTTAAAATGGCTAATTAATGCTCGGGCTTTTGTTAAATATGGCTAAAAAATGTTAAGACTGTTGTCATCAGAAGGAAGTTAAAATTAGGCCTAAAACACATAGTCCAAAGCCAATTTCAGCCTAATGTTGACAATAGGTAATTTCAGTTAGGCCAATTGTTAAAAACATATAATTGATGTTAGGCCTATTATTGTGTCTAGCTAAAAAATGTTAGAGATATTGAAAACAAAAATTTAAAAATGAAAGTGCTGTTATTTTCAACAAAAAAGGCTAGGCCTTTTGAAAACACTAGCTAATTGAAGAAAGGCCTATAATTATAAAAAAAATTACTGTTAGTATTGTTACGTCTGTTGAAATCTTATTTTTGTTGGGTACGGCCTGAAGAGCTCTAAAAGTTGAAAACGCGAGAAACTATGACAAACAAAAAGGAATGAGTGAAGGATTGGAACGAAAACGAACATTTACTTGCGATATACGTCATTGCTGATAAAGAAACAATAAACAATTTTCTAACCTTTTTTCTTGGGTTCATTTTCACTGAATGTTCACATTCAGAAATTGCAAAAATTCATCGAAAAGGAGCCCGAGCAACGCCGGGTATTTCAGCTAGTGAAAACACATGTGGAACTCTGAATTGGGTCGGAATCTTTCCTTGCTTAAACATTAGTAGACGTTGCTCGTAACTGAGGAGCCGCTGCCGCTGTGGAAGGTTGGTGCTGGGCAGTGAAGCCCCAACGCCTGAAAGGTAGAAGTCATTCTTGGGTGAATGTGGTTTTGTTAATTTTCGTCGCGTGGAGGAGGCTACCCCAGCTTAATAGCAAGATATCTGTCCCGCCAACATTAGCGCCAACATTAGTGTAATGATTTTTGTGCATGTAGCAAAATGTGGCCTATCCGACCAAGTGTTCTGGAACAGTGGGAACTGCCTAATGTGATTCAGAATGTAACTGATCTTAATTTATTACATTTCGTGCATAGAGTTTGAAAATTTTTGATGATTTTGAGTTTATTTATTGATGTCATGGAACCTGTTTTATGCGTTAAAGTGGTGCTAGGTTTAGTTTGAGATTAGATTTAAGGGTACACCATAGCCTAATAATAACAAGTCTGTAAAGTCTCGTTTTCATGTGTGACCTTTTTTGTACTACGCATGCGCGAAAATCCCTAGCGGCCAGTGAGCTGTTTAAAGCCAGTTTAAATGGTATGCAATAGCATAGCTAAGAAAAAAATTCACATATTATTATAATGGTCACTATTTTTATTCACTTAATTGAATTAATAAAAATTTTTGATAAATTCGATTAGGAATTTTTTATTTCTGGAAATTTCAGTAAAAACATTTCGTGATTCATTAAATTAATAAAATATTTTGTGGTTCATTGTACATAAGTACTCATTCATCAATCAGTCAGCATGAAAGCATCCGATTATATATAAATAATACATAATATCAGACGAAAGATTTGGAAATTAGTATTTTATCAAATTGCAATTAATTTTCCATTGTAGATTCGATGTATTCAAAATAATTAAAAAAACTTGTTTGCTTTATCATACAAATCCATATAATTATAATAATGAATTATTTTCCATGTTATGGTACTATAAAATGAACTGTACAGCGTGTAAAAATAAGTTTACTTTGAAAATAATATTCTATTATGTAATATTTAGTATTTGATATATTCTATTTACACAAAAAAATGTTTGCTACCCCCTCCCCGTCTCGCAATATCCCGTTCCGTTTTTTAAACTATCTGGTCACTATAATAGCAATTACTGATTATAAAAAAGTTATTATTTTTTATGAAGAAAAATAATAGCGTGAAGAGCTATTTAAAAAAAAATACGTACACATTTCGAGCCCAATCGTCTTACAATCTCGACGACAAACTTTTTTCCACAGTCTCTTTGTTGCCGAATACAAATTTTCAGTTGTATACTTATAGTTCAATCCCAGTTTAAGGAAAAAATATATTTACGAAGTACAAAAAAATAATAAAAAAACTATAGATTTAACTGAGGAAAAAAGTTTCTCTCCCAGTTTCTTGTACTAACTAAAAACATTTATGTTGAAGTTATTTACTAAATTGACAATATTCTATGCAATTATTAGTGCATGTATTTATTTCAAATTTTTGTTAGAAGAGTGGGTAAAAAATAAACTTAAAATAAAAAAACCCCAACAAAAACCAAAATATAAAAATAGAATCAATATTAACCGAACGGGTCACTACTATAATAAACATAAAACATCTTTATATAAAGTCTAAAATTTCCTTTTTATTCCAGTTTGAAGGAGGCAGTTTATTTATCAAATATCTATGCTAATTTTCAAATATAGAATCAGTAACGAACTTTTAATTAATTTCGTTGAAAATGTGTAACGGTTATATTCAATTCTGAATTAAATTCTTAAATCAAGAATTAAGATATAAAATAAAACCTGTTACATCTATTATAGTATTATAATATTTTATTATAGTATTCTTTTTTTTTGCCTTTACTACATCAAAGTGTTTAAAGTCTCCAATGAAATTAATAATTTTAAATTTGTGCTTATATGTAAATCTTCAAAAATGTAATCGAAAATAAAAGAATAATAATAATAATAATAATAATAATAAAATATCTTTAAAAAGCCTAAATAAACGTTATTTGGCATTGATTTATCATCAAGGCTGCGCACTAGCCGCTTGGTGCGCGATTGTGCTGAGACGTAGAACTCAAAGACGCCGCCATCGAGTTTACAGACTTGTTATTATTAGGCTATGGGTACACATGTCTTTGTGGGGTTATAATGGGGGAGCGCGATGTTATGGATAGGTAGGGAGGGGAAAAGCCTTAGGCGCTGCGGATCAGTCGAGCTACATCTGGTTGGCACGACCTTAGTCCACTAGGCAGACATTGGAAGAGCGTTGGAACGAAGCTGCACTCGGATGTGCCCCGCACAGAATCGAGCCCACGGGGATTCCAGTGATCCTTCCCTGAACTGAACGAAAGGGATTACCCAACGCTTTCGAGCGTGTAGTGGGCAAGGAATATTTGTTTGGCTCGAGGTTCGTGACATAGGGATTTCACTGGCAGTTAACTTCGTCTGCCTCGTGGAGGTTAAGCATTTGTGAGCCGACTACACTCCGTACAGCAGCACAAATAAAATCTTTGAATATGAACCTTAGGACGTAATTTGTTTTATAGTCGATACATTATTGGATATAGCTGTTACCCATATCAGTTTCGGATCGGAATTTTATTTTCACTCCGTGATGTTCCCTAGTTAGTTTGTTAAAGACAACGCAAACGAAAGAACACAACGAACACTTAGTCTTTTAAAATAAATTTATTTGTCATTTGAAATAAATACGATTATTTTACATTATACACGCATGTAAAAACTTCATCGTATAAAAAAATACTACATTGATTAAACAAAGCGTCACATCTTCCGTTAATCATAGACCACCAAGACCACCAGAAATCATAGACCACTTGCATAATATTTAATAGCATCACTTAGCTTGTATGATAGCATGGAGGCGACCAAGGATGGTTACAACAAGCTTCTTGCATTCATATCTGACTCCATAGCATAGCCTGTTTCTATGTTTCCAAATTTTTGTTTCATTTCTTCCCACAAATTTTCTACATGTATTGGCGACATATCAGGACTTTGGCTGGCCTGAACTTCCATAACCACTGTGAACCACTGCTTTGTTTTTCGGCTGTATGGCAGGGACGCCTATCTTGTTGAGAGACAAACTCACCATCAAGTTGGAGTTACTCAATGGACGGAAGCAAAAATTCTTCAAGGATTTTAATATAAATATCAGAATTGACATTAGAGCTCAATTACCCCCACACCAAGAATCATAAGATCTGGACGATTTGCTTCAACCTTGGTTCGAATGACATATTTGTTGTAATCACCTAGAGCAAGCTCAAATCGGGATTCATCAGACCATATCACCTGGTCCCAAACATACGATGGTCAAATCTAATACTCTTTTGCCCATTCTTGCTGTCATTTCTTTTGGCAAGTTGTGAGCAGTGGTCATGTCCAGAGTAGAATCGAAACTTCATTTTCTTTAAACGTCGTCATGCAGTACTCACTAATACGTTGTGTTCAATGGTTTTGTTCCATTCTGCAGTTAATTCAGAAGTACTTGTCTGTCGGCTTTTTTAACCATATTTTAGAAAGTATTGGACGCGATACTTTGACTCTACCTAATCACCCGCGACGTCATCCTCTTGCTCGGAGGAGAGAGCGAATAGGAGAGAGGATAACGTAGAGGACATGACGTGAGAGATCTCGTGGGAATTTTGAAAAAAGCGAGAGACAGAAAAATTCGTTTTCAACGGAAACAGTCGGATGATTGCTGCTCTCCCGCTTCAACAAATTCGATAATTGGATAGCTAAAAATACAAGTAGACCAAGTCACATTTTTGACATTCATAGTAATTTTGAGTTTAAGCTATTATTTTAAAAAATGAGGAATCATGATTTATACAAAGAGATGCATGTTAATCTGTCTCGAAAATATAATTTTTCTTGTCCTAAACTTTGGTGTCGGTCCACAATTTATTGGTATTGACAATTTGGACTTTGCTATTTGTATTTTCAGCCATTCAATTGTGAGTGATAAGTTAACTTCGAATGGCTATGGTATTCTACATAAGCTAATGAATAATTCTGCGCCGGCAGTGAGGTGCTATGTCGATATTCTACATTGGGTTCTACATTGGACTCTGCCTATGCTATTCTACATTGGATTCTACATCGATAGTTCACCAGCTACGTGTATAAAAAACAACCTTGTAGCCAATTGCTAACAACTACAAAAATATATTGTCGAGCACCATTTCATCTTATAATTAATGAATAAATATTTTCACACAACTAATAACAATGGAAAATAAAGTTCAAAACAGGCCTTGGCTGAAATTTGCAGGCGACGAAACTGGCACGGATATTCTGGACAGGAATCCACCTGTTATCTCCTAATGTCGGCCATCGTGTGTGCAAAGAATCGTTATCAAAGTAAAACAAAAATTTATAAAATCATGCAAAGCTTCTGCTCTTATCTTCAGTCAAAGTAAATTAAAATTCTAACAGTTTTCGTTTTTCATTTTCGTCACTTCCAATTCTTCTACATCACGACAACCTTTGAGAATTTTATTTTACGTTGCCTGAAGATGAGAGCAGAAGCTCTCGAAAAGCTTTGCATGATTTTATAAATTTTTGTTCTACTTTGACAACGATTCTTAGCAAACACAATGGCAACTTTCTGAGACAACAGGTGAATTCCTATCTAGAATATCCGTGTCAGTTTATTCACTGCAAGTTTCAGCCATGGTCTGTTTTGAACTTTCTTTTCCATTGTTATTAGCTGCGTGAAAAAAATTTATTCATTCTACAATTAGTCAATTAGAACACAATGTTCCATATCAAATATATAACTGTAAATAATACGTCTCAGAATAGTAAAATGGTAGCGTTGCTTTAATTGAACGCGTTGCAAAATACACTACTTCTTCAGGGTGGTGCAAGACACGACTGCAACCAGGTCAGACAATCGATAATGATGTCCTCCATAGTTTCAAATTGGTGCTTCTTTTAGATGAGGTGGTCTGGGAAGGCGGATATTCCATCGCCGTCGATCCACGCCCTTCAGTGCTCTCCAAAGAATTCCCTGAAGGATCTCTTCGTCGAGCCGATATAGAAACATCCGCATGTGGGTCAAGTGAGTTTGCAAACCCCACTTGCTGAAAAGACAGTATCCTTGTTTTTTCCCGTCTTCCTGTCGCGTTCAATGTGTTTCTATTCTTGTTGCTGGTCCTAAAGGCCACCTTTATGCCTTTATCTCGAAAGATATTTGAGATCCTGGATATTTCGGGGCGTAAAGGTGAAGGTGACGTTGGGTTCTGGGTTCGGTTGAGCGTCCAGGTTTCTTTTGGTCCGGTTATATCTTGTGTGTCACAGCGTCTGGAAAGGAGCTCCTCCTGGCAACCTCTTAAGTGAGGTGGATTTCCTTTTTCCTATCCTTGCCCGTCACATTAAACTGGATTTCCGAATCACGGCAACTCAGAGCTTCCTACTTTAACCTGGATTTCCGAAAATTTTTATGCATGCAATTCGTCCAGTACCTTAGTGCAGCCCATATATATTGTGGTGGGTGGTTCGATCCGAAGTTAATGATGTTATTCGTGGGGGTAGGCTTTCTGTATATGCTGAACTCCAGTCTCTTTCTAGCCATGTTTCTGCGGATTGATAAGTCCAAGAAGTTGATGGTTCCATCGTGTATGACATACTTTGATAAGAGTTGAATGTGTCGAGGATGTGATTTGGTTCCATCTTATTATTGTCCAGTATTATAATTGTGTCGACTACGTAACGTCTGTAGTTTGTCTGTCGATGATGACATTAATGCCAAACCATCTGTGCCAAACATCCAAGCTGAAGCTCCAGAACGCAGAACTGCAATGGCATGATTCTATACCGGTATAAACAACGTAAGGATGGCATCAATGTCTTAGGACCAGTGGAGGACACATACTATTGTGACTATTCCCCTATAAGTGACGTGTTGAATATCTCATTGATGAAGGGTTTCTTCAAGCCATACAACATCTTCACAGTTGATGATCTTTCTTCTGATCACAAACCTGTAGTGTTAAACTTTGACAATTTCAACATCAGTTTCAGAGAAGAAGTCAAGCATTAGCAAGACTGGAAGCTCCTCAAAGAAATCCTCAAGGAAACTGTACGGATGACATCGATCAACGTGTTGAAGGCATCACCAGGCGAAGAAATTGTACCACTGAAGCTAGTGCCTATCCATTGAAAAATAAACCACGTCATCGAATTGTACTTATTCCAAGAATCCAACGCTTGATTGCATGGCCCGTAGACCCGTAGACTTTCGCAACGCTATCGTGTACCGGCTAAAAACCAAATAGAACAGGTTAGTGCGAAGAGCTGCGCGATGCTAGATGGAATGACAGGCTCTAAAGCTTGTCGGCTCGCGCAATTCCATATGGAGCATGGTTAGAGCTCTACAGAAGAAGAATGATACGCTTCCTCCGCTTCGCACCCCTCAAAGTAATTACGTGCAAACGGATCAGGATAAAGCCCAAATAATTGCAGATTCCCTGGAAATGCAATTTGTTATCCTTGATAACAATAATCCCCAGAGTCAACTCATGTCCCAGCATGTGAAAGGTGGTCTTACCAACTTTATGAAGTCCCGCAACATACAGCGAAGATTGACATCGAGGCCGGCGAGATAGCTACCATCATCAGAAATCTGAAAAAGAGGAAAGCTCCAGGAATAGACAAGGTAAATAATAACGCCCTAAGGAATCTGCCGAGCAACATTATAGACGACATCTCGAATATCATATGCCATTGCTTGAATTTTTCCTACTTCCCGACTCCTTGGAAGCAGTCTATTGCGTTAAGTATCCCCAAGCAGGGGCAAAATCCAGCTATTCCCGCGAGTTACCGACCTATCAGTCTATTCTCGTCGATGTCCAAAACTATGGAGAAAACGATCCTCACCAGGTTCAAGGACCACTGCCTCACCAATGATCCAGTTCGGAAAGATCAGTTCGCCTTTCGTGCTGCCCATTCGTGTCAGATGCAGATATGGAGGCTCGTTGAAGATCTCCACTGAACCTTTCCAGGTACTATGGGGTGGTTTTTCTTGATGTCAGTAAAGCTTTTAATTAGGTGTGGCACAAGGGGCTATTCTACAGGATAAGAGACGATTTAATTTTGATGACGAAGTCCTTTCTTAGCGACAGATTCTATCAACCTAAGTTTGCGAAAACATCTCCACACCCCGCAAGGTAGAGGCCGGTGTCCCACACGGTTCTGTCCTCGGGCCCGTTTTATTTAATTATTTTGTACACGATTTCCCCAAACCAGAAAAATGTAATTTATATTTCTATGCTGATGATATTGCCATCAGGGCTTGGGCGCACCAGCCATCTCACATTGCCACGTCTGCAGAATGCCTTGAAAAAACTTGAAGACTGGAAACTGAACCTTAACGTTGGAAAATGCAAAGCTATGTACTTCAACAAAAAGCTTAAGCGTCCCCCTGATTCTATTGTTCTATTCAATAAGAAACTCGAACGGGTCGACAATTACAAGTACCTTATCATCAACTCAAGACTCTTCTGGAACTGTCTTGTGACTTACGTTCTGAACAAAGCGAAGAGGGCTGAGTACAGCCTCATAGCTCTCCTGAGTCGAAACAGTGCCCTCAGCTTCGACAATAAGCTGCTACTGTATAAGTCGATGATTCAGACCATCCTTCCCTATGGCATGCCTGCGTGGGCGACCATATGTAAAAGCACATTGTGTGAACTCCAGTCCTTACAGAATGTTACCCTGAGGACCAATGCCCAGCTTGGAAGAGGAACGTAAAAAATCATTACATCCACTCGGATCTGAACGTGACTCACATTGGAAAATGTATCCAGGATCTCCTGATGGATTTGGTGCAGACGATGAAGACCCATGACAATGACCTGGTGGTTGGAATACTGAATAACCTGATGGAAATGAAATCGCATATAAAAGTATAAAAAAACCGAGGCATATTCTTGATGTCAACTTCGAAGTCATTGGTAACGTTTCCTAACCGGATTATTGGAAGATGTGATACCATCCCCCCCTCCCAATTTTCTGACAATCGTCAATCTTATTATTTTTTCATTAAGTGGAAGATCTCTTGGGTTAGTCAGGCTTCTTGCCTACTTCCTGCTCAATTTCCCGATGTTGATGTGGAAATATATGGCAACAGTAACTTCGATGAAGACACTCTCTACTTCGGAGGTAGTAGTTGCACATGATAGTTTGTGTCAGTTTGCTCTGCATTTCCAACAAACTGAGTGGTTTACTCACTACTTGGTAATCTGTTGATACAATTTGAAGCAAAACTTGGGCTTTCATCAATTTGTGTGGTCTAGCAATCGCAGTTTCCTTAGTTGACACGCTTGCATCGTTGACGGCCGCATGGGAATTTCAATATTCACTGGTTTACTTACCATTTGCTCAGTTTCTCAATAGTCTGCTAACTCTCCATTTTCTACAGTTACTGTTCATTTTTAAAGATTTTCAAGAAACTGTTATATTCTAAGAATTATCAATTTTAAGAAAAGCCCAAAAAACAGGAATTCTATCATTGCTACAAATCAATTTTGTTTTATAATTCGCAGAAATGGAATGAATCTTCATTACATGGCTTAATCAACCTTATTTATATGCAGAAACCTTGTTACGTGAAGACATCTTTGTTGATACAAAATATCTCTTATTAGTATGCCTAGTCATAACCATGAATATCGATTTTTTATCGATAATTATTAATTTTTCGAAACCTGAGGTAGACAGTGACCTTCTTCACGTTTCGAAGATCAAGTGTGCAAAGTTTCATCAAGATCGGAATAAAACTGCATTAAATACACACAAACAAACCCACAAACGAACATTCTTCTTTATATATGTAGATGACTGCCATAGCAGTCACTTCGTTTTCGATTTGGATAATGTTAGGAACATTATGTGTCAACATATTCGTTAAGCATATAGCATCGTCATCGTTTATCAAAGAAAGAACTTCACTGGCACGTCTAGCTGCAATTCTTTGAGGACGAATTTTCGTGATGGGCAAGATGTCTTGTTGCCTCTTATGCAATTGCTTGTGTTGGTTACTGGCTTTGTATTGTGAAAAATATAGACCACAGATGCCACACGATCGTTTAAATAAGATGCCACACGATGCAATATTATTATATTGATAGAGTTCGTAATATTTTAAAGTTTTTCGTTAGAGTTGAAGTTTAGAGTTTTAATATTTTAGATATATGACTCGTTCCCCCGCCCGTATCACACGATGTCACACTTTGTTGACCCCCTCCCTCCCCCTTAACGTGTGAACGCAATTTATGGATGGCTTCTTACTAAAGATGATGGAACTCTGTAGTGTATGTGCAGCCGACTTACGCATTCTCACGTGCGCAGTGGAATACGTAATATGAAGATTTTAGAGAGTTTATGATAACTAAAATTAGTCACGCTTATGTTTGTGAGGAGAGGGGGAACAAACAGCCTACAAAATTAAATGTCATCAAAACTTTAATAAAGTAATTTCGGCTGACTAAAATTATACTTGTGACAAACAAATAAAAGTAAAACAGACAGAAACCTATGCCAATCCGGGGAATTAACTATACCACTTCGACGGTATTGCGGCCTTGCGTAATCTGTGGTACAATTTGTATGACGGGCTCGGGGTATTCTTTCATATCATAAGGCAGTATCGTTGTGAGAGCAATGGGCGCTGCTGCTGTAAGTAGAGAAAGTCAAACAGAAGGCAGCGTTAAATTTTGAGGGGCGAAAGACAAGGATACTTAAATAACTTAATGTCTACTTATGAATAGATTCGTTAACGATAATATCCTCTTACAGGTAAAAGGTTTCCTGGATAGCCAGGAACGAAGCGGCCGCGTATCACGTGATAACGTAAGCCCCCCGTTACCTGCTATATTTTCCGTGATTATCCTCTCGTCCGTCCGTCCCTCGTTGCGGGCGTTAGTCACTGCTACGGCGGCGATACGTGGCTCCGTTGTTCTATAGAAAATGCGGCTTCCGTACCGTCGTCTTCCTCGCGTCGTCTTCCCTTCCTCTCGTCCCTTGTTTAGCCGTTGCCGTCGTCTTGGCCTGGCGTGTGGCGGACTCTTTGTTGAGGAGGTCACCTGGTCTCCGACGTTGCGGCGGGCTGGTTACAATTCGGCTCCTTCGTTTCGGGCTTCCCCTCGTTACTGCGTCGGCCCTTGTTAAAGCGTCGTGGAACCTCTTCCGTTCCTCCTTCGTGGCGGCGGGCGACCGTCCTTGTTAACGTAACCCGACGGTTTCTTCGTCTCGCTCCTCGTTGGCTTCAGTTGCCTCGTCGCCTTTCCACTTTTTCCTTCGGGAAAACCAGCTTCACTTTTCTCCGTCCTCCCACCATCACGGCCATACTTTTTCTCTCTTTTCCTCTCGTCTATCTCTCAGTGTGAAAAACCGTATCTCCCGCGTCGCTCGCTCCTCCTCCTCATTGGCTCATTCTCAGTTCTTTCCGCCAATCGTCGCTCGCTGGTTCCACATCTCGCAGCGGGGGTGGGCGGATGATGATCAATGTTATCATCAGTATCCATCGCCCCTAAATTCGCTGACACGCATCTATACAAAGTGATTCAAAACTCAACGTACAAATTTTAGGGGAGGTAATTTGGGTGATTCTAAGTAAAAAGTTCATATGAACATGGGTCCGAATTTTAACGATAACCGAGATAGGAACAGAAATAAAAATACCGCCACCAACATTTTATTTTATTTATTTATTTCTTTATTTTTTTATGAAATTGGGATCCAATACGTCGATCCAGAACCTGTATGGCCAGAGGCCAACGAGTTGGATCCCTGGATGGACCTGGATTCACGACTGCTGTACGATGGCCGCAGCAGCCGGGGGGGGGGGGGGGGTTGTGAAGATTGACTATCACTGATGATCACCCATCCAGTAACTAGCCGTGCCTGATGTAACTTAACTTCACAGAAGTTGTGTTCAGGCCACGGCCTCCCCTAAGATCAACAAGTTATAGAGGTCAGTGGTGCAAGCTTTCCGCCATTTTAAACATTCTGTTCATTTTTCAAATGTAACGTAAATTCCACCGTCGGTTCAACAAGCAGCCATCTCGTCATAAGCAAATTTATATCTGACATAAAAAAATTTAGAATAGATGGTCCACTCTTCGCAAACTGCACCACATAAAAAAACTACTTTTCCCGTGGCATCACCATTTTTTTTTCAGTCAAATCGCTCTTCAATCGATGATCTCCCTTGAGAACACGCATTTAAACAGTCGCTCACCATAAAAGATGGCTGGGGTTTTGTTTTCATTTGCATACCTTATTAAGAGCTAAAGTAAAACAGACAAGTCGTGAGAATCGCTCTTCCTGCAATAGATCGCGTGGTCATGACGTTGGCTAAGTCACCATCCAATCAGTGGCTGTCATAGCTTCATTGCACAGGTCCTTTATTTAGCATTCATATTTCCTGTTTAAATTGGCTTTATTCACCACGTGCTCAAGCAACAAGTCAAAAAAGAAGGTATTATGATTCTTCTGAGGAAAATTAATTTTGCATTAATTTCAAAGAAAAACCCTCTTAAGGGCCACCAATTTAATAAGCAATTTAAAGGGCAATTCATTTAACAGGGGTTCAGCGCGAGGCTATTTTTTGACCTCAGCTGGTTTCCATGGTAACACAGTGATTGACAATTCTCATTATTTGCAGGTAGGACTATAGAACCGTTTTGACTGATTTTTAAACCATGCATTATCTATTTCCCGCTCCCCCTCCCCTCTAAAAGCACCCCATTAGATTCAGTTTTATATTCTTTGGGAAGTTCTTGATTCTTGTGTTTGTCAATTTAATTTCGGACACCATTGTACTTTGGAGTTCACTCGCTACTTTTCTATTTACTATTAGGAACTGCCCCGAGCGTACACCAAGCCCTCGGGAAAAAAAGAAAAATTATCATATCCAAAAGGAATTCTAATTTGTACGTATTACAAAGAGTAACGAATTCCATGCAATTAATTTTCTAATTAATTTCTATTATTGAAGTTTGCCCCTCCTTTGACTTCTGGTGGGTATAGATATTGAGTATATTTATTTAATTTTGAATTTGCAAGGTTAAACTAATGAATTGGTACTAGATAGTTCGTTGACATTTTGTTCGATTAGCATAATACAAATATCGCTACATTATTGATCCATCAATTTAGCATTTATGGAAAACAAGCGAACAAACGTCAGCTTAACGTCTGCTATTACGCAGACAATTGAGGAAGGCGACGATTTGAATAAATATTTGCCGGTCATCAGAAAGCTATAGAGAAGTCGCAATGTAAAAGCTAGCAAAACAATTACCAAGCAATGAGACCCAAGCAAGTGTAGCTGGTAAGGAATAATATGTAAAGGCGAATACTGTGTGCCGAATTCCTCCCGGAGTAAATAGGGACGGAAACAGTCGATTTCCTAGCGAGTGGGATACGAATAGAAATCGTCACTACCTTCAAGAAGGAAGTAAAACGGAGACAGTCATCTCTATTCCAATTCTCATTTCGGATTTAAAAAATTCACATATAGAGGTGATTTAAAAAAACACAAACATTGAACAAATGATTACGAATGTCGCTCTTGGCAGTTTCAATTACGAGATGTCGAATATTCGTAGGCGTTAAAGTAGAAAACATTCCTGGGAAATCACAATTCCTTGCTAAAGCACAATTGTCATGAGAACGGGACAACTTAAAGAGTAAGTGTCCTTTCGAAACACGTATGTTAGGTTCGATCCACAAAACGAGAAATTCCTTTAGACACCTGTTGATCTGAGCGCGCTTGTTAGGATCGGTGAGAGTTCTATAGAGTTCTGTACTAACATCTCTTTCCTTCTCCTCCTCCCTTTTGAAATTCACTGGGAATTCATTCTTTGTTCATTCTCCTACGCCCATGTTTTATTCTTTCCTTTTTCTCTATGTTTACTTTTACGTCGCCTAGAATCGAACCCATTTTTGCATTTGTTGACTAGACAAATTCTTCTATTCTTCTTAAACGATGGCCTGGGCTACCTCTTGTTTACCTCTTACCTTGGTTCTTGGTTTCTCGGCTTTTATTTGCTTGGAATTGCCTATTTGCTGGCCAATCCTACTTCTTCGTTTGCATCTCCAATTGGCCATAGGCGCCACTCGAAATAGGCGTCTAATCCAAGGGATCACTACCATCGTCACCTTCACGTTATTCTATATTATCGGCCATAGGCGCCTAGAGCAGTAGCTACGGCTCTCTACTGGTCACTTTACAAAGCCTAGCTTAGATGTTCTCATCACCAAGCAAGGCGCAATATCTGATGACGGGCAAGAAGAATGATATGTAGGGTATTGGCTCTCGTCCTCATACAGTATGCATTGCAATTTTTTGCTTCCTCATAGGGCTCGCTCCAAATATTAAAGTTGGATGTTATTTCCGCCACTGAGGCCCTTTTGCCGATCTGTACGAATCTGGACAATCTATGCGGCCCTGGTCATTAATTGAGTGAGGGCAGCCATCGTTTGCTCGCTGAGTGCTGGTACGGCCGTTCTTTTGTACATTCGGGTTATACTTGTAATACGTTTACCCTCGAAATCCATTGATTTGTTACTTGTTTGTACGAAAGAATAACCCATCTGTCTATTGCCGATTACCCTCTTATGCACTGTAGGAGTTTGTTCTGTTTATGTTTCACTCAGTGAGAGAGGTCCCAGTCAAAATTTCTCATGACCTCATTTCCAATATTTTATCTACGCAGTGATAAAATAAGCTAAATTATCCGGGAAAATTTATAAGAAATATGGAGAAAGAGCTATTAACATTGTTAAGTGTTAGGAGGTATAATGCTAATTAGAAATTCTTACTTGAAAGGCAGTGAGTGCAATTTCGGAGGGAACGTACAACAAAGACATGAAGGAAAGCATATAGATTTCCCTAATGCCCCGGAACGAGGCCCGTTGACCTTACGGATTTTGGTCCAGAATTTTCTCTCTGCAAGTCCTCTTTAAGGCCGGATTTGCTATACAGAGTGCTTATAAATGATTGCAGCGATTTCATAAATTCTTGCAGACATTCTATTAAGCCTTATGGTAATGGTTATGTGAGGAAGAGAAACAGATCGTTTGAGAAGCAATTTCGTTTGAATTTCAAAATTTATGGCCCAGTTTTTCTGGAGAAGAAATGCGATAGGGTCCATCTATCTGAACTTGTTTGTAAATTGGCTCATGCTACAGCTGCAAACAGACAGTGCGGACTTCTTCTTTCAACAGAATGGTGTTCCGCCCCATGTCCCCCGCCAAGTCCGTGACTCCCTATATACAATCCCTTCAAAATCAATGCTTTGTCAAACCGCTACCATCATTTGTAAATACCTTGCATCTCGACGTTTCGGTAGATGAACACCCGTCATCAACAGAAAAAAAATGAAGAGATGAGAATTATTGGATTCTTCAGATGCAAATAGATAATTTTCTTCTTCATTCTACACTGCGCTCTAGTGGCCTTTCATAAGAACACACCAAGGGAAAGGACTAGGGGAGGGTTAAGCACCTCCCTCCATAGCTCTGAAATTTTCTCCCTAGAACTTAATGTTTCTCGAATAATTTTAATCCCCCCCCCCCCTCCTTCCTGCAAGGAACATTTCAAGAATCAGATAATGTTGCCTAATTTAAAATAGTTTCCTAATATGCAATGTGAGCCTAATAGGCAAACAGCTCTACTTAAAAATCAGAAGTTCTGCTTCAGCATGATTGTCTAATGCTGTCATTGCAGGAGTGCTCCTCTTTTAAGGCTCATATCACCTATCAGGAAACTATCTCTTCTTAAGGAATTTTCTTCCACACGCCCTTCAAAATATGCAATTCTTTCTTTTTGTCAGCCTTTTATTCCCTCGTCCTCTTCTCGTCTGTTTCGTTTCCATGGGCGTGGGGCACCGGGACAAGACAATGTCACTCTTTCCCTTGAAGTTCCATTCGATAAGTTAGTGTATTCGCTTTGCCTTAAAGCGGTCCTTTTCAAAAAAGTATGTCACCTAACTTGTTTTTTCTACACAAGTGTTCTTCGTAACGCTATATATAATATCGTGCCTTATATTCTTTCGGAATATATTAGAACTACTCAAATATTTGCATTTCTAAAAGTTCATTCTCATAAATAAAATTCTTTTAGAGTTTGAAATCGGTATCGTCTTTATTCTGGGAAGAGATAAAAACATCACGCAATGCCCAGTCCAAGCTGAAATTGGTTGGAGTTCCACTGTAGTGTTCTGCAGAAAGACAACTGTTGCTCTGGCGACATAGTCTGAAACGGTATAACTTCTTACACAATTTAAGTCATTTACGTGGTTGTTTCATGAATTTTACGATGATGAGAAGAAAGTACAAAAGTGGGCAATGAATAAAAATCCTTTGATTTTCCAGTAGAATTGGGTGCAACTGTCTCCATTGTCGATGAGATCATAAATGGGTTCCAACCTACGTACTTTTAAACGGAGAAGCGATGATGTATAAATGTAGATAAACGTAATGAGATATATTTTACTGGGAGAGGTTCTTTTAATGACATGCTAAAGCAATATTTATATTAATAATAATAGCCTCATTAACATAACATAGTTTTGAGATGAACAGGAAGAAGAATTTTAATTCTCCTATCGATTTAAGGTCCATTTCATCCAAACCTTACTGGTCTTTCATTTTTATCGAAAAGCAGAATTTTTATTTTTCCAAATAAATACAGAACTCTATTGAGCATAAAAAGCTTGGTTGAATGAAATTGTTTCGAGATATAATTAAACTAAGACAAAAGAAACGAGAGAAAGGAATCGGCATTTGCCTGAAGGTTTAGAATAAACAGGAAATGAAATTTAAAAAGGAGTGGTGGAGAAGAATAACTTTTGTATATTTACTCGCTATTTTCTTTCTCGTTTCATTTAATTTATACCTTAAATTTCCTCCCCTATCCAGCGGCCCCCTTCCTCCTTTCCTCTCCGAGCTGCGCGTATCGATCACTGAAACGCCACCCGGGGTGGTTGTGTGCGAGTGTGTGGGTCTCTTGTTGTAAGCGTCACTTAACCAAACAGCCAATCAGAGAAGCGACCGAGCATTATACATCACCCACGTGCTGTTTATTCAAGCGTTGTCATAAAAGGGTGTGCGGGGCAAGTGAGCCGGCGCCTGAGTCCGATCACTTTCTCCGAACGACATCCGACAGGGCCCGCGCCACACGGAAAACTCAAAAACCTATTGACGACACCCAGAACCGAAAACGTGAGTAGGTTCGTTGCTCTTTGGTTCCTATGCCCTTGAATAAATACAAAATAACAATTTACATGATTCTTTACATTTTCATGTCATTTCAGTGCTGCTTAATTTAACTTACCTTGTTTTAGAGTGCCAATTTTTTTAATTTCTAAAGAAGTCTAAAACATTCTCTTTCATTGAGCTGCAACATTTATTTATAGTTTCTTTATTCTTTTGCATGTTCCAAATAAGAATGTCAAAGAGCAGATGCTTATTTGAAATTTTTCCTAAAAGTCACTTCCATAAGGTCAAATTTTATCTCTAAAAAGTGTCATTTACTTTTTGACATTGTTTGTAAAGAGTTACCAATTTGCAGGCAAATACACTTAAGTTCTTTTTATACATAATACTATTTTCGAGATCCAATTAACCTTATAATTGTGTCGCTGGGAACTGGAGTAAACAATAAATGAATTTTTTTAGATTATTCGATAAAGTTCTTTATTGTTTTCTCCAGCTCCCAGCAAATCCTCTGTAAGGTAATTTTGATCTCGATATAACAAAATCTCCTTTTCATTCTAAGGATTGTTTTAGGCTACATGTTTTTTTAATTGTTTGTATTTTTAATTGTTTGTAAGAAGATAGCTTTTCAAATAAATGAGAAAGAACTGTCAATACTCGATTTTTGCGTCTATAAATTTAAAGAAAAATACAATTTTAATGGGAAATGGTTACATATTGTCCAGTAAAATTACACTAACAAGATAATGAAAAATGCCAAAATATGATTTTAGAGTCGATTATGAACGAATTTCGCAATTACTCTTTCACCGTCGAAAAAGAAATCGATAATAAAAATTACTCTGATGATGATAACATTAACAACACCTCGTTAATGGAGAAGTAAACTGTAGATTAGTGCCTTTCAAAACTTTTAAAACCAGTTATCCTCTATGCGCTGTTAAAATATATTGAAAAATGTGTTGTTTCGAATAGTTTGGTTACCTAGGATATAAGGCATTTTATTCTTCAAAAAAATGATTTATTTCATTATATCTAGGTCATTCTATATATGGATGCTTATATACTTTAGAGCATTTTCTTTCTTTTTATGTTTATTTTATCTTCCAAAAAGGCAATGTTCTATATGCATGGGGCTATTGGAAATTCTTTTGTTATTATAAACAATGATCAATTTAAGATCAAAGTAAAATATGTTCCAGATGAATTTAAACAATGTCAATAAAATACTTGTTCTGAGTGATCGAGTTCATATTGCAACGGTAAATAGAGTAAATAATGAAATATATGTGACACTGGGATTTATGAAGATTATCTGAAAGTCTACTGTTCTGGCAAATGTGCACAATAGATTCAAAGTTATGTTACGCATTCACAGAATCGTGCTATACAAGAACTTGTTAATGCCGGCATTAATACAGATGTGAGTGAAACTTTGATTCCATTCTCTAATAAAAGAAATGTCTATGCAATAGAACGACTTTCTTGCAAAGAACGGTACAATTTGCAAATTTACTCTGAGGTGACTGGGGATATGGAACGAATAATGATTGACCAAACGAGCATACGAAGGTTATTGTTTTACTAGTTGATTTAAGTTTCCTATTTATTTTCAATTAAGAAGATCATTCGTTAATGTGGGCTTATCTCTTTTTGTAACCCTCTCCTTATTATTAAAAATTACATTGCCATTAACCAAGAACGAGTGACTTAATGAGCGTTAGTATAATCTACTAAACCTTAGTTAACTTCAAATGCCCACTAGATATATAATAAAATCTACCAATCATCTGCATAAAGAAATATCTCAATTGCTAAAATCTCTAGAAATGAGTTTGATAAATTTGATTGGATTTGGTAAACCAAAGAAAGCAAAAATAGCTGTCAGTCGTCTTTGGGAAATTAAACGAAAACACAATCTTCTGCAGCTAAGCCCCGTTGGGAAATTAAACGAAGACATAATTGTATAGAGCAACAGAATGAAAGGAATTTCGTTATGATAACGGAAAAGATCGCATAATCACTTTTATGATATACTAGAAGAGGTACCCGGCGTTGCCCGGGATTATTACACTTGGGATGTAAACAGAACAATCTCAAAAATTAAAATAAATTTTGCAATATCTTAAAAATAAACACATGAAAATGCTTAG
>JAHWFO010036886.1:7054392-7145781 GCA_023313115.1 Rhysida immarginata
CGTAAATCGTAATGCGTATGTCAAAGCACGCAAACGTTCTGAAATTGCTATTCCTAGTGGATGTACAGTAGTGAAACTACAGTAATGGAAACAACCGTACACAACTAATGGAACAACCCTAAAGTAGGTTTAAATGGAACAAACCACTCAACCTCGAAACGCTGGAACTGCTAAAATATCGTCCGCTAACTACTGTGCTTCCCTACTGTATCATATTGGATTACTCGCAAACAAATCGTTTCCAGACAAAGTGCTATAGAACATTTTCGTCTTCTTTTGACCTGAAGAATATGTCACTAAATTTATTGTACATAATTTTGAAACACCCTGTATAAGAAACATATACAGGGTGATCCAAAAGTCAGGAAAAATCTTTAAAACTTAATAATTTGCACACGAATGCAGATAAAAATATTCTGTTTGCAAAAGATTGAAACAAAGTAGTTTTTTTCAGGAAAAAAATTAATGCTAGAATTAAACGGTTTTGATCAAGAGATGCCGTTATCAAATTACAGACATCAGTTTATGCACATTTTCAGACGGTAAAAAAAAGATACCGATACGGCAAATGCTATTTCGGAACCAGATAGGGATAGTTGGTCCGTCTCACCCAACGATATGAAATGAGTAGATCGCTTATTTGGCCGCCATCTTTGGGGCAATTTGAAGGCGGCGAAAAGTGGAACTAATCTGTATTGTTAGTGTAGGCGCCATCACTATGGTTGGCAGAACAACATCGCCAGCTAAAGCGCCATTACTAAATATCCGCTTTGTCGCCAGCTGAGAAAGCAACCCCCCCCCCCCCCCACCAACATCGTGCTTGTAGTCTGAAATTTCTTAAGCGACCTCTCCCAAATTTAGATGTTTTTTAATAAATGCGGTATATAATTTCATAAATACCTCTAAGCAATCATTCTGGTATCACTGAAACGACGGCAACATGGTTGAATATAGGAGACGTTAAAGAGAGATCGAATCTCAGTGCGGTAAAGACCATATCAGCACCGTGAATTACAGAAATAATTATCAATAATTGTTTGTAAGCGTCCACAGCGTGATTTTAAAACTAAACAAACTAAAAAGAGTTAATAAATTCATTCAATGTCATTCATTTAACGTCTCTTTTTTTTTTTTTTTTAAATCATCCATTCGTGATTTCGCTTTAGATCTAGACACATTTTAATAAATAAACCTTTACAAGGAGTGCATAAATGAATTAAAATGACAAAGTAATATTTGGAAACTCTTTCTAGTTTGTTTACTTAAAAAAATATTGCTGTGAAAGCTTACAAACAATTAGGATTAGCATTAAAACATTAATGATTCGATCTCTCTTTAACATCTCCTGTTGAAGATCGACATCTTTTATGTATCAACAACCACGATATAAAAGATGACCAGGATTTTTACATGAGAAAAACATTTTAAGATGCAGAAAGATAAAAACCCACCTGTGAAAGGTCAGTGGTGAACCTTTAATAGATCTATTACTACAGTTTAAAGCTGGACGAGAAATCTGCATTGAGTTTTACTGTGTTTGTCTTTGCAAACTTCAAACGTAAACATACGATGAAGGCCATTTTTTGCCAACCAAAGCAATGGCCGACAGGCTTTCAAATGGGGACGCGGTGGTGGCGCTGAAAGCAGCTCATGAGCGATCTACTCATTTCATATCGTTGGTCTCACCGTAACGAAATTGTAGGCATAGAAATACTGCCGTTAATCGAGAAGGCTCTCTAATTCAACTTTATTATCAGAAGAAGGAAAGTGCCAGTCATGGAATGCGAGAAGATTTTATAGACGATTTGAAGCTACAGGTCTTTGGCTGCTAGTCCAAGAAGTGGCCGGCCCTCACCATCCTCTGCTGTCGCCCAGAGAGTCGAACAGACAATGCAATCACTGTCGGAGATTTCTGCACATGGGGAATGCAGTGCGCGAGAATTTCCCGACGGATTAGCATTTCGTACAGCAGTGTATGGCGATCATTGCGAATTATCCTTAAGCGATTTCCGTATAATTTTCAACATAATCATGAACTGATCTGACGACTTCATCACTCACCAGGATTTCACTAATTGGGTATTCAATAAAATGGATCAGCACCACGACTGGCTTTGAACCGATGAAGTGCATTTCACACAGTGTGGCAATTGCCGTGTATGGAAACGGAAAACCCACATGCGTTTATTGGACAACCCCTACATCAGCCTTAAAGTTACAGTCTAGTGTGGCTTCATTATCGGTCCATTTTTCTTCGAGGAAGTGACAGGGACTGTTCTTAAAAAAGTTACCGTCACTGGTGTGCGCCATGCAGCACTGTTACGGATCAGCATCAGTCCAGAACTGCAAGTGCGACAAGCCTTGCAGCGACTAACTCCGCTCAACATTTGGAGATAATCGTGTCCTCAGTCGATACTTTCCGTATGCATGGCCAGCCAGATCGCCTCATCTGACGCCTCGTGACTTTTGGCTAGGGGATACCTGAAGTCAAAAGTGTACCGCAACTAATCCACATCATTGGCAACATTGAAAGATTCCATCCCGCAACATATGTCTGCCATACAGAGAGAAATGTTGCTTAATGCAGTGAAATCGGCCTCGGTGGCTCAGAGGTTGCATGATCGCCTCTGATGCCCGAGAACGCGGGTTCGACCCCGGCCGAGGACGACGAGGATTTTTTCAGGGGGGAAATCCTGAGATCACGCACTTCCTTCGGAAGGGAAGTAAAGCCGTTGGTCCCGTGTAGTCGTTTGCCGGCTGCACGTTAAAGAACCCTTGCGAGGCAAAATTTGCGGCCCCTATAACGCCGTCCTGAAATGACCATGCCAGTTTAAAAGGACGTTAATATACCAAACAAACCCAACAAACCAAACCAAACCTAATGCAGTGAATGAGGGCTGTGTTGCTGAATGACGGACAGCACATTGAACATTTGTAAGCCGTTATGTAATCCGGCATCTTACTTCTGAAAGTGTGCATAAATTGATAACTAGTGCTTTAATATCTGTAACCTCACAATGCCATCTGTTGATGAAAATACCGAACAATTCTAGCATTAATTTTTTTTTTCTGAAAAAAAATTCCGACTTTATTTCAATCGTTTCTGTGCAAAAAGAATTTTTTATCTGCATTTGTGTGCGAATTATTGAGTTTTAAAGATTTTCCTGACTTTTGGACGACCCTGTAATATTATTATTATTTTCCTTTTAAAAATTAATTTTTATTTAATTAATGGTAGAATACAAATGGCTGGTTGTATCCCATCGTAGATGGTCGCATTCAGAATTACATTAATATGATTCGATTTGCAATTGGAAGTAAAAATAGTAAATTTGTCGGCATTTATCGGTTGCACAATCCTCTGACAATCTACTAATTTCTGCTAGTCGCATAATGGACGCGGGTTCAACCCCGGCCGTAGACGACGAGGATTTTTTCAGGGGGAAAATCCTGAGATCATGCACTTCCTTTGGAAGGGAAGTAAAGCCGTTGGTCCCGTGTAGTCGTTTGCCGGCTGCACGTTAAAGAACCCTTGCGAGGCAAAATTTGCGGCCCCTATAACGCCGTCCTGAAATGATCATGGCAGTTGAAAAGGACGTTAACACCAAACAAACAAACAACAAACATTGTCGCAAACTATTACTATTATTGATACCACATGTATTTCGCGCTGAAATTGGTGCAATAAACTCATCTATTAGTGGCAACTATTATTTGCAACCTATACAAAGGAGATACCTCTATTAAACCTCTACAACCGTTCAGTTTAGTCTCCAGCATTGTGTAGAACCCGTTGCCAGCAATGTGGAAGCCGTAGTACATTTGTAGCAGCGCTTGTTCTCTGAATGGCGAGTGGTCTATTGCCTGTAAAACTTCGGGAAGAGTTCTGAAGCGAATCCACAGTGGTAAAGGGTGATTATAATTAAAGTTACGATTTCAAAAATCGATAATTTGAAAATTACTCGTCAGAATGACCTGATATTTTAGCAGAACAATCGTGAGGCAATGGAATTTTGTTTGGCAAAGGAATAAAAAATAGTTCCAAAATCTGACGATAGATTGCGCTGGTAGGGTTCACATTGTCTTGAGATATGCAAATTAGTACAGAAACCCTCTGATCTGTTGTGGAGCATGCCATTTTGCGCTTCCAATTAGTAGCGGAACAAGGCGGAGGGCATATCGAACAACTTCTGCCTTAATCATCAGTAAGATGTTTGTTCCATACAGCTCTGTTTTTTTGGCATTATCACTGTTGTCGCTGTAAACACGTATTCTTGTCTTTTCGCTAATAAATTTTTCGTAAACCCCTGAACTCTATTGTTTCCTTTTGGCTAACAACATTCCTGTGTTTCACGAATCCATTTTTGGTTTTTCCCCCTGACATTACCCTGCCAGCGCCATCTATCGGCAGATTTTGGAACTATTTTTTTTTCCTTCGCCAAATAAAATTCCATTGCCTCACGATTGTTCTGCTAAAATATCAGGTCATTCTGACGAGTACTTTTCAAATTATCGATTTTTGAAATCGTAACTTTAATTATAATCACCCTGTATACCAGAATTACTATCACATTCACATGGCTGGGGTTCTGATGGAATTTTGACTTTTTTAGGGACTCGTACAATCGGGCCCATGACTCGTCAGTTTAGACTGGTACGATCATACCATCGCATAGGGGGCGAAAATGGCAATCTAGCCGGAAAAAAATGTTTCCCGTGTAATTCTTGAGCACATGATGTATTTGGTTCTGCTCCCGAACACCGAATACATATACATACTCTATAAGTAACACTATACAGTATTATGCGTATGGAAATATTAGTCACATACCAATACCGCATTTCCTTTCTAATATCAAAACTTTCCCCGAAACATGTAACCTGCAATACGTATAAACTGATAATTTAAAAATGATTCTTAATTCAATAACTGATGTGATCAATGATCAATAATTCAAATGATACTAGATGTAGTAATAAAGAGAACTTACATGTAAAGTTTGAACTATTTTACTCACACTCACAAGAATGTCTTCAGAACAATTCTCCAAACTTATTTCCTGATGACAAACGATGGTAGCGAGCGTTTTGTCTCTGTTTTATCCAGGAGCACGTCACAGAGTTCCCCATGAGTAATTTCGGTGGCCTACATCATTGTACAAAAAATGTAATAAATTTTTTTTCCGCACTTTACTGCACTATGATTTTAACACAACTGGTCTGATGTGTACAACACACTCTACTCAGACCAGTTGATGTTATTGTGACACCCCTTGACACGGGTTTTAAACTGATGTATTACATGCGTTTGTAAACAACTGAAAGGCCTACAACTATCGCTTATCAACTGAAAATGATGAGGACACTGTGTTGTACAATGTTTTCGATTATTTTGTGGCGATATAACTAAGTGTAGTCATGTGGCAAATATGTATAATTCGGCATTCTAAACGCTAATGAGTTGGAATGACATTTTGTTTGTAACATAAAGTAGCATCAGCTACTAATAGAGACATTTCCACGAAAAAACAGTCTAAAATTAAAGTATGCAAAATGATTTTTTTCCGGCTAGATTATAATTTTCGCCCACTGTGCATCGTTATGATACGGCATAGGAAGAGGAGCTTCGCGCTTATAGCTTTGACTTTGCGCAGCGTCATATCGTTGCCATTTCTGTAGTTTCGTCAAATTGTCCGGAACCGTTAGGACGCAATTTTTCTCATCTATTTAGACCGATCTCTCACAGATGACCCTATTATTCGCAACACAAGGCATGCGCGGAGTGTTAAATAGATGAGTCCATTTAGGATGATACCTTTTCGTGTGTATAAGTGAGAAACACTGGATCCGTATCCTGGTATACATACAATCATGTTGCCTCTAATAAAGAAACAGACCTTTATGTCCTTTGGCTCGTTTGTTTTTATTTTGAATGACCCCTATAAATTATTATTACACAAATATTACACAAATGAAACGAGAAACACAAAATGAAGCCTATCTTAAGAAGTAAACAATGAGTGAAAAGAAACAACGAATTTTAGTGAAACTTCATATGGAAAGACAATGGTGCGTTGTTTACCACTACATAACAGAAAAGTTCTAAAATAACTCGAGTTTTGGGCCAGTGAATCCCTCCCGTCCACTAAGGCACTTCTTAGCACTGGTTGATGCGCTGCTATTTCTTTTCTTAGCACATTCCAAACATTCTAAATGAACATTATCGTCCAAAACATGAACCACGGAACAAAGGCTCTTTTGAAAAGCCTAAGATAGAGCTCTAAGATGTCGTCCCTGCAACGTTGAGTAGTCACGGGTGCCTCGATCAAATACATGGAGAGCGGTTATGTCCATACTACACTCTGCCCTCACCATAATGATTACTCTCTCTGATATTGGTTGGAATATGTATATTTCCAAGCTCTTTTCAGGTGTATACAATGGAAAGCTTGGATTTAAAGTGAACCTGGACTTGTCACTGAAAAGAACACAGGCCTATTGAACTTGGCTCTAGGACTGATGCTGTCGGCATTGCCTAAAACGGTCACCAATTTGCGCAGGCATTTATAGAATGCACATCATCGGTCTTCTTACATATATATGTAGGCATCTTTGATGAAGCCTTCTGTGGTTCCCGTTGGCAGTTGACAGGTCCGGAGAGAGTTGCCTCGCTATCGACTTCCCTATGTGATGTCGCTCTTAGGCAAACTTGTCCTCGTCTTCTGGAATTGCCTCGAAAGGTTGATGGCTATTAGGTGACAGAATATTGACCACCCACTTGGTCAATATCGGTCACCTTGCAACATCAGCTTGATATTAATCCGTTTCCAATTTTCTGAATGCCCTTAAAAGAGCGCCCAAGCATTTGGTATGGTGACATTGCTTCACTTTAAAGACAATTTCTGCTACAGTACCGGGTGATTCAAAATTGTATTATATTTTTTTACATTGTTAACGACATTTTCAGTGTTTGCGCGTGCCTCGTGATTCTTATGAAAGCATTGAATTGCTGGAAAGCAAATACTGAAAATGTCGTTAACAATGTAAAAAAAATGTAACACACTTTTGGATCACCCGGTATATTCACTGAAATGATCAGTGCTCAACAACATTTCTGGGTGTCAATTGTCTGGATAAATTTATTCATTTACATTTTTTATTCGTAATAGACACTTCTGATTAATGTTCCCTAGGAACGTTCCATTCCAAGTTTCCGTAAAATTTATTATTTACTTCAAAAGAGAAGTCTTCATTTTTTGCTTGTTAATTTTGGGCGCCCGTGTAATTCAGTTTCATACATTGAGCTGTATTTTTTATGTAAAAAATTTTAAACGATTGTACAATTCTATATTTTTCTAAAACTGCTATAAACTTTATTACTTGCTAATTTTTAGAATTTTCGCTTTGAAAATTTTCACACTCTAATGTAATTAAAACAAAATTCTTGATCCAAATAAATCAAATGACTTCATAACTAGGCATCAAACATTCACATCAAAATTTGAATTGAGTTTTGCCGTCATATTCTTTAAACCGAGTAGTTTGAAAAGCTTAATGGAGGTTAACAAATGTCTACAGTTGGGAATTGAAAATTTCGAACTCCGAGTTTTCGCCTCGTTGCGTTTTATCATTTTTCTTTTTTTTTTTAAGGAATTTAAAACTTTCAAAATGAGGTTTATTACTCTCACCGCATTCTCTAGCATTCAGGAAAACAATGAGAGGATTAGAAGGAAGGTGATAAATAAGTTAATAGATGTGACAGAAATCTCACTTTTGGAGACTGTTATTCTGATGACAGAGTAAATCCATTAAGTTTTTTTTTTCGCTGAGTGACAAATTACCTACTCTAATTACCATAATTAAATTTTTTAGAAATTAAACTGAGGCTTCTTTGCTATGCCAATTAAATTTTAACTTAATCCAATCATATTTGGTTTAATTAAGAATGATATTATGAGCCTTTTACGTTTCTTTAATAAAAATTATAAACGTAAATATTTATTAAACAAACGGATGTCTTGATCTTGTATACAGTCAGTGACAAAAAATTAGCACCACCATCATTTTCACTGAAATTCTTTTAATGAAACAAAATTCCAAATGCTCTTTTGGAATACAGATACTTAATATCTTCAGAAACAATCTAGCTTCATAAAAATAAATTGAATGTCCACTTATAATTTAAAAAAAAAAATTGTTTTACTCAGGTGATATTTCTGAGTGACAAAAAATTAGCATCAGCTACAAAAAATCCTCTGAATGGTCTTAATATGTGGTGGATTTGCCTTTTTGTGAAATTACCTCAAATATACGATTAGGCATCTTAGTAATTAATCCTTTAATCAATGAATGATCTAAATTTTCCCAAGCATCAATGATGGCACATCTCAAGTCAGAAGCATTTTTGTACTGACGATTGTTTTCATACACTTTTCGTGATAGCAACCCCCAAACATTCTCAATGGGATTCAAATCAGGTGACATAGCTGGCCATTGCAGAACAGTGATGTTTTTTTCCTCAAACCACCGTGTTACAACATGTGCTTTGTGGATGGGAGCATTATCTTGCTGAAATACCCAATCATTTCCAGCCATAATTGGTCCAAAAACAGGGAAAATGTCTTTCAGCATTGACAAATACCCTTGTGCATTGATTCGTCCACTGAGAAATTTCAAGTCACAATTCTTCTGGAAACCAATTGCTCCCCAGATCATTACAGATCCACCGCCAAGCTGTCTTCGTGAAAGAACTTGTTTTTCTTTTCGCAAATCGTGAAAATAGTAAGAGAATCCATCTGGTCCGTCAAGGTTGAACTTCTTTTCATCTGTGAATATGACATTTTGCCATTCTGAAGTCCAACCCATGTATTTTCTGGCAAACTGAAGTCTGTTTTCTTGATGACGGTTAGTGAGTGGTGGCTTCCTCTTGATGTGCTGTCGCACAAGATGCGGGCAGTCATGGATCGCACGCTGAACGTTTCGCAGATTTGTGTCGAGCTGCAGTTCATCACGAATTTGTTTTGCTGTTTGACTCGAGTTGGATGCAGCTCTGAGAATCTGACGAACTGACCTTCCATTAAGGGCACGACGTCTTCCAGAACCCTTGTAAAGTGCATATTCCTGAGGATTTCTCAAATAGTTGGAAATAGCCTTTGGGCTTCTCTTCAAACGACGCCCAATTTCACGAATAGAGATGTTTTCTTGTTTGAAGGCATCAATTTGACCTCTTTCATACTCTGACAGCACTGAACCACGTCCCATCTTGTTGTATGTTTATTAATTAAGTTTTTCACTTGTAGTAATTGCTCTTACTACATGATAAAGTAAATATATCACCCCTACTTGAGTTAAATGAGCTTAGCTTTAGGGCGAAACCATTTTTTTGTAGCTGATGCTAATTTTTTGTCACTCAGAAATATCACCTGAGTAAAACAATTTTTTTTTTTAAATTATAAGTGGACATTCAATTTATTTTTATGAAGCTAGATTGTTTCTGAAGATATTAAGTGTCTGTATTCCAAAAGAGCATTTGGAATTTTGTTTCATTAAAAGAATTTCAGTGAAAATGATGGTGGTGCTAATTTTTTGTCACTGACTGTATCTCTGAGGATTTGTTGTCTCATTTTAATAACAGCCGGATTCTGCGAAGTCTTGTGTGAGTCGTAAAATAGCAACAAAATTTGGGCACAATTTTTTTATGCGAGCAAATATTCTGATCCAGAATTTAAATTGAGTTTAATGATATACTATGAACTCAAGCTTATGCAGCATGAGACAAATACGATGATTTTTCTTAAATCAAGTAATCAGACTTAACTACGAAGCGATAGCATTCCTTTGTACAACATACAACATATTACAATATTTACCAAAAAATGTAATAATGACAACAATAATTGCTCTAAAATCTTTCGAACAAAAAATCTTTCATTATCTTGTGAAACCGCTTTTATAAGACAGTAATGTTATGGTCTGCTTAAGAATAAAAGTTCAGTTTTTCAGAAGGAAACATTTGAATTTATGCAACTCCTCGCAGTTAAATAGGAAATTCTTAATAAAAATTCTTACATAATCTTAATAAAAGTCAATAATCATAATACTGTCAAGTAAAGAAATAAGATGTAATATAGATATTCTTTACCATAGACGAAATAATCTGAGAAAGCAGCAGTAAAAACAAATATACGTGTATTTAAGAAAACTCCATGGAAATCTGGGCTGGTTCCTAGAAAAGAGTGTAGGGAGAGATAGAAGAAATATTTTCCTATTCTAGTATTTCTAGAAAAACTAGCTGGGAAAATGGCCTGGCTCCAGATATGTAGAAGGATGGCAAAGTAATAAGTTTTCATGTTAGCAATATTTTTCGATATTCATGAATAAAATATTTAATATACAAATACTTAGAATCCGTCATGCATTATAGTAATTATTTGTCGAACTAATGTTTTCAATTTCTGATCAATTTAAAGTAGGCATTATTGCTAACTTAATCATATTTAATTTCAGCGATTTCGAGATTAAGATATAAACAACCTCTATAAATTCCTTTAATTTTGACACCCCTTTATCATAACTGAAGTTAAAACACATAAATAGTCATTTATTGAGAAATTATGACCTCAAATTTTGATCGCTAGACACATAGTTTAACCACAAAAATTTTAAACGTCACTTATTGGAACTTTATATTAATCTATACAAATTAAAGGAACACTGCAAACACTAATACATGTTGTTCAGTTCCATCCTAATCTAATGCTTTAGTTCCATCAAGTCAAATTCGACTTCTGGTGACGGTGTCGACAAATGCTATCCATTCACAGTTTTCTAGGGAAGAGTGATAATGCGGTTGTTTCCCGTTGCTTTCCGCATGATGAAAGCAGGATAACGAAAAGGGACAAACACAAACATCCATGCCCTCGGCGGGATTCGATCCCCCGACTCGTTGGTTTTGAGAGCGGAAAGACCTGCGCCTTAACCCTCTCGGCCACCAAGCCGGCTCGTTATTACGTACATAAATAAAATTAAATTACTTAATTTATTATTGGTTTATTTTAGGTTTTCTACTGAAGTAGATCACAAGTGTCATCGAAAAAAATATTTTTTTAAGGTTTGTTTGTCAGGTTAATGTGGACTAAGAGGTCTTTTTTTTGTTTATTTTTGCTTTTTACATGATTAACTGCTCATTTAAAAAACATTTATGAGACAGTAGTGTTTGTTTTGGTTTCAACGCCACGTTATATGGGAACTGTGAATTAGGTGGAAATACACAAACGCATATAGTGTGAAATTGAAAAACATCGAGAAAAGGCTTAAGCTACAGATGAGTTGTGTAAGAGATACGCACAGGATTATTAAAAAGCATAGTAAAAAAATAAAGTTGATTTCCTCATTTCTAAATCTTATATATCATAACGGTCATAACATGGAAAATGCAGAAGTTTCTTCGATAGCAATTCCACTGCATCGGAGATGCGTTGTTTAAGGTCATCCAGGTGCTATTGCAATGGAAGCACACGACGGTATCCTTGATGGGTCCTCACAAAAAAGGCGCAAGGAGTTAAATCTGGCGATCAAAGAGACTAAAGAAGTACTGGCAAATCAGTTGCAACATTGGCAAATTATAAATCTCATTGTAATGTAAGTGGCTGTTACCTAGGCATACGTACAGGCTTGAAGCCATTCTCGTTCATTTTCCCATTGATAACATTATCGCTGCAGGCCTTTCTTCATGCACTATTCTTTTTAATAACCTTGTCCTTAGGACCTACAGATTTGTATAACCGATTTTTACATACTGAAGTCATTACTTCGTGAATCCACTCCGGACGACAGTAATGGTTTCTACGGTGTGGCATTCAATGAAAGAGGTCTTCAGCTTCCTCCTGGAGAATGGCCTGTCATTCTGCTTGTATGACTATCACTCAGATTGATCGGTGACAAATCTGGTGAAAGTGCTGGCTAGGGGAGATGTAGCTGTTGGTCCAAGTTCTCATATTTCTGCATAGACCGTACCATTTGTGGGGACTCGTTGTCCAGTTGAAGATAATACCGGAAAGCATCTGACAGAAGTTACCGCTTCAGAATCAGGCCTAAAAGGAAGATTTTTGTTTTGCATTACGACAATGCAAGGTTACAATACAGTCGACAACCGGTGGAAACAATGAAAAGCCTGAAACCTCACCCGTGTTTCACACTCTTGTTACCGCCCAGCTTTGTCATCGTCCGTCCTCTGATTGCTCCCAAAATTGAAAGAGATGTTGAAAGGTGAACATTTTTATGCAATGCCGAAATTGAAGCTACAGTATGCGGCAAAATAAACAGTACTGAAATTACGAAATGTTTATTATTTATGCGTATTTCAGTACTGTTTATTTTGCCGCATACTGTACTTTGCTCAAATGGATCAATAACATTCTTCATTGGCGGGTTAAAAAAAAAAGTGGATAGCGCGTTTGGAAAAATGAGTGGCAATAAATGGTCTCTATATGAAAAATATGCTAAAATGTTTAAGAAAAAGAAAGTTCCTTTATTTAGGACCACCTTTATTAATTTGCTTTTTGTCCGAAACTTATTTTTTTAACTTATTTTTATATTAAATGAGTGGAGATTTTACTTATCAATCAACCCCCGTAAAATAATTTCACTTTAACAAACTATAAAGACAAATCTGAGCAAAACACCGTCTCAAATCGATATATCAAAGAGAGTTACCCAGCTTTCGCTTCCTTTTTTTTTCTCCGTTGGATATGTGCTCAGACGTGTTTAAATTCACCAATAAGCCGATTTTGTTGTTAACTTAAAAGTTTAAAAATCTGCGATACGAGTAATTCTGGGCAACGTTGAGTAATTTAATGATTCTTAAGACGGAATTACTGTCTTCGTTAATCTGAACGGTTCCCTACATAAATAAACCAGTACAAATGGAAAAGAAAACACTATTTTAATTTTTTAAATATATTTCTTTAAATATAAAATCCGAAATAATAATTATTTAGATATATTATTTAGAATTTTCAAAGTTTGCGTTTCAAACTTATGATGTTTTTGGTTTTTTATTATGTTTGGAAAAAATAACAAAAAATGAAAATAATGGCCTGCCCAAAAGAAGATATAATGACCAATGCGGAAATCTAATATTTCAAATACAATATAATGACTTGCATAAAGAACAATCTCAAGAAACCAATTAATTCCATTGTGATGGAAGGTGTAACTATTCATGGGCATTTTATAGTATTTATATCTTTCTATAATTATTTCTATTAATTCTATAATTACATATAATAATTTCAATTATGAACAGAAATAGCTTTTAGGAAAGTTATACCAAGAAAATTTTGGATAATAATGTAATGATAATAATCAATAATTCAACAGTTATACCGCTTTTCCAAAATAAAATGATTTTTGCTCTTATCTACACGCATTTCAACAGCAAAGCTGTCTTTTTTAGCTTGCTGAAGAAGACAGCTTAGCTGTTTAAATTCATATAGATGAGAGTAAAAATTATTTTATTGTGGAAAAACGTTATCTTCAATTGATTATTTTCATTATAATAACCAAAAAGGGGGAACCTCTAATTCACAAGGAGAAATGAAAAACCGGATACGTATTTCGGCTGCCAAGTAGCCATCTTCAGCAGTGAGAGACAAAAGTAAAAAAGAAATGAAAGCCTTAATGCTAGAGAATATATAGACAAGGGGGGAAGGGCAAATTGCCAAGAATATCTCCCATTAGTTAGGCGGAAGGGATATTAACAACAATTGGACATGTTTAAAATAATGGGCCAATAAAAGAGGAGGGGATATCTTGTCAATAGGGGTAAGGAAGTGAACGGTTAAATAACAAAGAAAGGAGAAAATACAGTAGAGTCCGGTTATAGGATCCGCATCGAGAGCAGAGGGCATAGCTCTTATATCCGGAGTGTTAAATTAAAAATTAATAAAAATTAAAATAAATAACAAAGAAAAAATTAAAATAAACACGATGACACAGAATCAATTCAATGAATCAAACAGAACAGAGTTTGAGATCGGCCCTTTGTCCATATTTAATAACTTTTTAGAATCCCATTTATAGATTTCTATACTCTCAAAGCTGTCTAATTCATTTCTTGAATTGACAGACCTAACTGAAATTATCTGAACAAATACCATAACCAGTTTTCAAAATATGTTTGGCGATGCTCGATCTGTCTGACCCGGCATATTTTACATGAACTAAATGCTCTTGCCACCTTTTAATAATATTTCTGGAGCTCTGACCAATATAGTTTTTCTAACAAAATCACATTGAAATAGACAGATTCCCGACTTTTCCTGAGGTGGATGGCATCTTTAGGATTTCCTAAATGCAATCTACTTTTGAATGCAATCTTTAAATTGCAAGCGCTAAAAATCTTTTTCAGGCTCTTAGTTAATTGCGGATCATAAGCAATACAAATAAATTTAGGGCTTGTGGTCTCTGGAGTTAACTTCCTGGAATCCTTTCTACTTAAAAGAAGCTTATGCCTACGGAGTAAGTTGTCGACAATGTTATCGGAAAAGCCATTCAACCTTGCTATAGATTTAATGGTACTCAATTCAGTTTGGTGCCTTTGGTCTTATTAAGAAGGCGGTGGATCATAGCCTGAAAGGCAGCATATTTATGGTTAGGACTGTGTGTATCTAAATCCCTGTCACAAACTTCTGGTGGCGATTCCCCAAAGCGAGATGAACACAAAAGTTCATATAAATATGGCTCTGATACGAATCGTTTATGAGATTTCTGCAGTTAAAAGTGAAATTTCAGCAGCTGGTTTTATACTCTGTGGATGGCAGGTGACCTGCGGAGAAACTACAACAAATGTTCAAAATGACACCGTGGGACGCAGCACACGCAATGAGGCGACGAAACATCGACTGGCGTACTTTTTCGATGTTTAGATACACCTGAAGTTGTTAGCAGGAGCACATGTTAAAAAACCAATAAATGGGACGTTATTTCAAAAATTTGTTATAGCGTCTCCGCATGTCACCTGCCATCCACAGAGTAGAAAAACCAGCTGCTGAAACTTCAATTGTAGCTGCGTTATCCGAACCATGTTTATATGATCTTTTGTTTTCATCTCGCTGTGGGGAATCACCACCAGAAGTTTGTGACAGGGGTTTAGAATATATTCTCTAGCATTAAAGCTTTCATTTCTTTTTTAGTTTTGTCTCTTACCGCTGAAGATGGCTACTTGGTAGCTGAAATACGTATCCGGTATTTCATTTCTCCTTGTGGATTAGAGGTTCCCACTTTTTGGTTGTTCCATTCCACAGTTTTGCTTTATTTTTGTTTAGTATAATAGTTGAATTGATAAATTTTTCATAGCTATTATGGTTCTTTCGCTAAAAGGATTCTTCCGACTGCGAATGATGGTTTTCATGAATGACAAAACACATTACAGGAATTTAATTTTATTCTAAGTTAATTCATCAATACATAAAACTCTGGTATTAAGATATTTTTAAACCATGTTCTTGTGAAAATTTTTTTTACACGATTTAGATTTTTTTTACCCAGAAACATCAAAATAATTTTTTTCTAAATTCTGTATACATGTATAAGAAAGATTATTCCAAATTTAAGGAGAACATATGTTTAATCTTAAATAAGGACAATGTAAAATAAGCTAACAAGAAGGCAGAATGTCATAAAAATATAAAAAAATTAGGTGAAAAAGGATTTTTTTCAAATCACGCCTTCAATATGTTTTATATCTCTTGTACGAGGGGAAGTCAGTAAGTAAGTCACAAAGATATACTAACAAAGTCCAGCAAAGCCCAGTTTTCTTTGAGAAAGTAGGGAAGGACTAGAACATCAATGGGACGAAACCATTAAAAATGGGGGAATTATTTTGAGAAATAAGAAGATAATAACTTGCAAATATACAACCTCTGACAATTAAGTTCGGTGAATGACTTCATAGTGCTAACAGTCGTAAGAGTGCGCCACCTTCGTATCATGCCCCGGACAGGTCGAAAAATGTTTAAACATATTTGAGAGAATCACCGCTGCGAGTGTATTTATCGTGTTTAAACAGGACATTGAAGAGTGAAGGTGTAATGCGCGCGGTCGAAACCCTATATGGATCAGCGAACGAAAGAGACTCATGAAATGCTGATAACAGTTTACAAAGAAAGTGTTGTCACTTTGAATTGTGTTTATGAGTGGTTTAAGCGGTTCCGAGGAGGCCGGAACACTGTGGAAGACGTCCCCCGAAGTGACAGTACATCCAACGTAATGTTACAACCTAACTAAGGCTATGCCTAAAAACGACTACGCCAGGAGTTTTCAGGACTTGTACAGCCGTTCCCAGAAGTGCATTACTATCGACGGGGGATTACTTTGAAGGATAGTAACTACTGTTTCATGTAAGCCAACAATCCACTCGCAATATGACATCATTCACCGAACTTAATTGTCAGAGGTTGTAGCTGTGTTTCACATTCCTATTCCACTTAGTATATTTTAAATCACCGTTCGTGACTTACTTACAGAATTCTCCTCGTAGTAAATATTAAAAATAAAAAAAAAGTGACTTAGTTTCAAATCTATAGTCCGAAGCATTGAATTATGATAATGTTTTTATATATATGAAATGTGGAGATTTTGCAATAGATAATTGATGAATATTTATTTCAAACCGGTTTCGCCATCTTTTCCCGACTTCGTCAATCTAATAAAACCACAATTTTTAAACTTTAATAACGCAATTTTATTAGCAAAAATTAAGAAACGTGCACAATAAAACGAAAAACGGAACGAAAACTATTAATTTCTCTATCTGTAAGCAAACGGCACGCTATTTTGGGAAAACTATGTCGTTCGGAGCGTTAACCAAATAAAATCCGTTCCGAGTTGTCGCCACTCTCCTAATATTAGAGAGCCTTTATAATCAGAGAGTGGCCATGAGTAAAAAGGTAGCCATGTTTAGGCAAACCTCTGTTTTGAAAGCACTACAGCAGTACTATATATATTTATTTTCAGATGAAACAATCGTTCTAAAAATGTTGTAAACTGTTGTACAAGAACTTTCGAGAAGTAAATAAAATATAATATCAGACTTTCGAGAAGTAAATAAAATTTAATATTTTGTTTAAACTATTCTCTACATGGAAAATTTTAAAACATTCATTTATGATATAGCTGTTAATTTTTTAGTGGATTTGTTTTACGTAAATACTAAAACTAATTATGCATTACTGAATTCAGCAATAACATTTTATTTTAGTAAAAATATTAGTTTCATTTTATTTTAAAAGCAATTTTTTATTAACAAAGGAAATTTTTTATTAACATATGAGGTATAATAATAATAAATTTAAAACAAACTTTTGCTTCTAAATTTTAGAATAAACATGTGTAAAAGATAAGAAAATAATTTATAATGAAAGTGCATGTATTTGAATTAAAAATAATAATAATATTTTAGCTTTTGGAAAATTGTTTTAATTTTAATCGTTGTTTAAATATAAATTTGGTTTACTAATTTTGAAAATGATTTCATTTTTCATCCATCACGCCAGGATTTTTCAAAAATGCAAATAAAACAAATTCTACATGCACTCCTACTTCATAATCGTAATTTAAGCCATAGTCAAACTTTAAATTAGATTTTTTATAATTAAATAATAATAAATAAAGTGTAAAACTATTTTTATTGACTGCCCAAGCGCAGAATAGAGTAATTGGACTCTAAAGAATTTCAAACTTTAATACTCTCTGTTTTCATAAAATAACGAGTAAAATGAGCATGCTTTTGCGAATAAATCTTGCGTGATATCTCAAAGCAGTTATAACATTTGAAATGAGCATGTTGAAATTAGTAAAAATTAGGGATGTGCGAATATTAAAAAACTTATCGAATACGAATCGAATATTAAAAAACATTCGAATAGTTTCGAATCGAATACTAATAAATAGGCACTGAAAAATAAAAATGTAGGCCTATAAAAATGTTGAAATAACAACAATCATTGAAAGTAAAAACAAAGGTATTTACTAGTATTTACTTTATTAAGAAAAGTTGCTTAAACAATTTCATTTAAAAATACCAGCTGTTCTAAATGAACAGGAAGCAACAAAGTTCTTCGGCACCCCATCACGTTAACGCTTGTTGAAAATAGTCTTTCGCTGGTTGTTTGGGTTGCAGGTATACCCAAGTATGACTTTGTTACCTACATCATTAGTGGGAATTTATTTTGGCTAGAGTTCCACCATTGAAGGGGGCATGATGTTCTTGCAGCCAAAGGTTCCTTGAGGTAGTTTTCTAATTCATCATCATTTGGTCCTATCTGCACAGACTGCTGATCAAATGACTCCCAAAGTGATGAGGATGGCCTCTCAGCATTCATCACATTTCTTTTTTCTTTTTCAGAAAAAGACAATAATAATTTTAAGTTTTTGTATGAAAGTGTAACACCTAAAATTAAAAATAAAACAAATAAACAAACAAACAAAATCTTACCTGCAGCTTGGGCATCTGAAGAAGCACATTCTACACTTTCTTCTACTTTTAATGCTTTCATTCTTTCCATCAAGGAGACACAAAGATCTTCTCTTTGGATTGGGGTAAACAAAAGCATTTTGAACCTTGGGTCCATTGCTGTTGCCATAGCATGAATTTTGCTATTCCTGTTTAAGTCAGGAAACCTTTCCAGCATTGCTGCAAGCAAATTTCTTGCAAACATCACTCCTTCTCCAGCAGACAAGCTGTTTATATTTTTTTCAACATTTGCCTGCAAGCATTGAAGGATAGGAATAACCATTGAAATTGTACAGTATTTGTCCCGACACATTTCTTTTGTTGCCTCTTTGAATGGACCTAAAACTTGCACTATTCCACTTGCAAGCTTCCATTCTCTATTGGTAAGGTTCTCAATATTTCTTGAATTTTCATCTGAGGCCAAGTAAACAGAAACAGCTTCCCTTTGCTCAAGCAATCGCGTTAACATGTCATGTTCGCTGTTCCATCTAGTTTGGCAGTCTTGGATTAACTGATGTTGTGGTATGTTCATCTGAGCTTGGTACATCTGCAGTTTTTGCCTTGCTGGAAGACTGTGGTTGAAGTGTCCAACAATGCTGTGAGCTTTTTTAATGACATTCACAACACCTTGTGTATTTTTTTGTGCATCATGGATCACGAGCTGTAGTGTATGGGCAAAGCATTGCACATGGTCCCATTTAGATTGCGTTAATGCTGACTTATAATTACGGGCATTGTCCGTCACAGTATAAACTGGACATTTCATGGTAGAAAGCTCCCAGAATTCTTCTAACTCTTCCAGTTTTTCTCGAATTCCTTGTGCCGAATGCCCTTCTGGAAAGTGAGATGTTGAAAGTGCAATTGACATATGCTGAAAATCAGCACGTATATAGTGCACAGTGAAAGAAATGAAGCTTTCATTAGAACGAGATCTCCAAGTGTCTGAAGTGTATGCAAAAGATGAACCTTCTTGAATCAATTCCTTTTTCAACTGTTGCTTAACTTCTTGAATTTTACATTCATATAAAGAAGGGATAACAGTTCTTGAAAGGGTTGTTTGATCTGGTATTTCATACCTCGGTTCTAGCGGGTTCAAAAGGTCCTTAAATCCTCTGTCATTCACTATGCTGTAAGGTTGTAAATCACGAGCTATCATCAGTCCAATTTTCTTGGTTATCTCTTTGGCACGTGGATGAGTGCTAGGAAATTTTTTAGACTTTTCCAGTACTTCTTCGATCGTTGTTTGCTTCGAAAGATTTGTACCTGAAATGGTGTCAGAAGAAACAGATGGCCTCACTCTTTTTTTAGCCATTTCTTGATTGCTCTCTATCAGAATAAGTACAATGAATAATGATATTAGGCCTAAATGATATAAGTTTTAGTTGTTTTATCTAATTAGTTGAATACATTATGTAATATAATTTATATGAACAGTATTGTGATTTGCCTTTTTGTTTCATATATTCCTCGTATTTTGACGGGTGAAGCTTTAAATGATTTACCATTGCACTTGTACATCCAGTAGGCGCACGTATTTTTGCTGAACACATGACACATTTTGTCAGCGAGGTCTGCTCCTTATCTTTTTCAAAGAAGTGCCATATAAAGCTTCTTGGTCTCTTTGTAGCCTGACCATTCATACCGTATATAGTATATAACAATTTAGATATACCGTCAAATCTAAATTCGTACTTTAAAATGTTTGGCAAAGATCACATCGGCATGCGTCGAAACGTGCGATGGCCGCGACAATGGCACGGTCAGTCGATAAATCGCTAGTTCTGGTCAGTTTCTCTCTTCAGGTATGATGCGACTCATAGTGAGAGGCAAGAAAATGCAGTAAGGGTTTGTTTTATAGAAAAACTGCCAAAAATACGAAACATTCGATGTAAGGTAATATTCGATATTCTACTGCAATATTCGATTCGTATTCGAAAGTTTCGAATATTCGCACATCCCTAGTAAAAACCCCTGAAAATTTTCTTGACAATAAACCCTCGTTGGCCTGTGCATTACTGCCCATTATAATGAAACTAAAGTGAGGATCTCGTTTAGCGAACAAACCTTTTGTGATAGCACAAAACGGTTTTAAAATTTGAAATCAACATATTGAAATTAGTAAAAAATCACTGAATATTTTCTTGACAATAAACCATCGCAGACCTCTTTAAACCATTCAAATTTTCATTGGTTTAAACATTCAATATTTATAAATCGAGATGCTGTTAATTCATAGTATGTTGGTTAATAGATTGATTTCTTGATGAATTTTAAAATTTGAAGTTATTAAATATGTTGTTGTCCATCAATAATTTCCAAAATCTAAAAATTCATTAAATTTATTCTTATTAAAATTTACTTGTCATTAAATTACCTCAAATGTTTGTTACAGTTTTTACAAATTAGTTTCATACAATTTTAAATGAATTTCATACATTTTTATATAGATTTAATACATTTTTAAATGAAGTTTAAATAATAAATGCTCTAAAAATAAATTTTTTACAGTTTTTACAAATTGATTTCATATAGTTTTACATGAATTTCATACATTTCTAAAGAGATTTAATACAATTTTAAATGAATTTAATATGCTTTCAAATAGATTTAATACATTTTTAAATGAATTTAATACGATTTAAATAAATATAATGCGTGTTTTAGTTCAGTGTAAGTGGAGTTTAATTACTAAATTGAGTATATATAAAAAAAACATTTTTATCGCAACCTTGATTTAGTAAATTTTACGGTAAATTTATTTTAAATTATTTTAATTCAATTACAGAATACAAAACAGTAACATAAATAACACAAACGTAAAAAGAGTAATAGTTAACCACTGTGTAATTAAACTAAAGTAAATGCCAATAATACTAGAAATATTTATTCTTCCATATTTCTGTAACTGAGAGGGTATTTCACTGGTAAATGCATTTAAAATCGTATTAAATTCATTTAAAAGTGTGTTTAATCTATTTAAAAATGTTTGAAATTCATGTAAAATTGTATAAAACGTATTTGTAAAAACTGTAGTACTACTGTATTTCTTTTTTAGTTTAATTACACAGAGGTTACTCCTTTTACGTTTGTGTTATTTGTTTATGCTACTATTTTGTTTTCCGTAATTGAATTAAAATAATAAGAAATAATTTAATGTAAATTTACTAAAACAAGGTTTCAATAAAAATGGTTTTTTACTTAATTTAGTAATGAAATTCCATTTCCACTGAATTAAAATACATTAGATTCATTAAAAAACGTATTAAATTAATTTAAAATTGTATTAAATTCATTTAAAAATGTATTAAATCTGTTTTAAAGAGTATTAAATTCATTTGAAAGCATATTAAATTCATTTAAAATCATATTAAATCTTTTTTAAAATGTATGAAATTCATTTAAAATTGTATGAAAGCAATTTGTAAAAACTAAAAATTTGTTTTGTTAATAAAAAATTCTTTTAAAATTGTCAAGAATATTTTCGTATCTTGCCTTTTTCAGTTTGCCACGAGGTGGCGTTACTTGTTCTTTTCCTCTTCTTACTGTAGCACTCATGAAATAAACATCGTTTGTTTTTGCTCTCGTACAGCTCGTGTATTGCCGTCGTTTTCTTTCGCCAAATACAACATCTATGAGCTCATTAATCACAAATATAAACTTCCTTAAATATGTCATCGTAATTAATATAAACATTTTGGTCCTTCGAGCCGGATAATATTTGCAACTATCGAAGTTATTTCTCTCGAGTGTTTTGCTTTCATGAACTCAGTTGATCATTGCTCCTGGTCCTTCGAACTGTTGAATGTGTGTTTTTGCTGAGAAAACATCGTGATGTTTCTTTCCACCACTTCAGTGTACTGATTATTCATCGTGTTTGTGACTGTCTCGCCGCTCCATGATGTCGTTTGCACATCACTGATTCGTCTTCCCACCATCATTAGTGCTTTTCCCGCCATTCCGCCATCTTGTTTCTACGCATCTCCTCCTGCTTCAATTTGCTGACTTCATCAAACACAATGGATCCTAAAAGAAAGCACACCTCCATCAAAGCTCTGCTAACTCGTTTTGAATCCCATGTTCGAGCGCTTGAATCTACAAATTCTTCTACGCCTTTGAATGATTTCGATGCTGTTCAGCTACGGAAACGCCTGCTCAACGCAGAACCATTACTCGCCTCGTTTCATGAGATTCAACTAGAAATCGACGCAGATGAAACAAACGATACTGACTCAGAATCCGCAGAATTTGCAGATAAGTACTTTAACATAATTACTAGCGCTGAGCGTTTGTTAAGTAGAAGCATGCCTCGCCCACCTCCCCATCCAGTTCTGTAAGTTCGCATGGCAGCTCATGCCCCTCTCATTCGTCACCTACTTTAATTAAATTGCCTACCATTAAACTACCAGAATTTAGTGGAAAGTTTGAAGATTGGCTGAACTTTAAAGACTTATTTACGAGTCTTATATTCATGTAAATAGCGAACTCAGCAATATACAATTTTCATTATAGCGAACTCAGCAATACAAATTTCATTATTTGCGCGCCTCGCTGACTTGCAAAGCGGCTGAGGTTGTTAAGAATCTCACCTTCACTGGTGACAATTACATTATTGCTTGGGACAGTCTTAATGACCGCTTTGACAATCGAAAAATACTAATTCATAACCTTATGAAGGCCATCTTCGATCTAGAGCCCATTCCCAAAGAATTTTCTGCTAAACTACGCACCTTGATTGACTCAGCCAAGAAAAATCTTCGATCTCTGGATTCCTTGATCAATAAAGAGCATCAGAGAGATGCATTCCTCGTCTATCTTATCAACTCCAAATTAGATAACACCACTGTAAAGGAATTTGAAAACAAGACTGTTTCTTCTGATCCAATTTCTTTCGAGATCTCATTAAATTTCTAGAAAACAAGGCCTCTTTGTTGGAAACTCTAGAACAAAGCCATGCTAAACCCACAAATGAGCGATCCTTCACGTCAAGAAGTTTCGTCTTGACGTCGTCCTCTTGTCCAGTCTGCAATAAAGATCACAACTTATACTCTTGTTCCATTTTCAAATCTATGCCTGTCATGGAACGTTTTGCCAAAGTAAAGAATTTAAAATGCTGCATAAATTGCCTTTCTAAAGGTCACTAAGCTATGAACTGTAGCTCTAAACACAGCTGCAATAATTGCAAAGCTAGACATCATACTCTTCTACATCTTGATCCCATTACCACCCCTTAGAACTCAGTTGTTGAAAATGATACAGTCACCCTCTCGGTGTTGTCCTCTTCCGAACAATGTGTTATTCTCTCCACTGCTGTTGTGAATGTTGTTGATCATCATGGTCAAGTTCATCAGGCAAGAGTTCTACTTGATTGTGGTAGCACTTCATCGTTTGTAACTTCTTCTCTATGTAAGAAGCTCCAGCTGCCTCAAACTCCAGTCAACATCCAAGTTCAGAGCATCACCAATTCTACTATCAGTGTCCATTGCCGTTGTGAAATTCTTTTGTATTCTCGAGTATCCAATTATAGTTTGAAATCTCAATGTTTGGTTGTTCCTCAGATTACTGGTCATCTGCTCAACACACCAATTGATCTTGCCAGCATAAACATTCCTCATGGCCTGAAGATGGCTGATCCTCACTTCAATGTCCCTGGAGAAATTGACATTCTCCTTGGAGTAAATTCATTCTGGCAAATTCTTCTCACTCGGCGCATTCCACTTGGACTCAGAATGCCTATTCTACAAGCTTCTCATTTTGGATGGATTGTAGCTGGCTCGTTTCCTTGCACTACTCCCCTAGACATTCGTTGTAACTTTAGTTCGTATTTGCTTTCAAGAGCAATTGGAAAATTTCTGGAAAATGGAAGAACTTGTTACCCCTAACTCCGCACCTTGAAAGAAGACGAGTGTGAATCTCACTTCAAGAGCCATACTAAGCGTGATTCTAGTGGTCGATTTATTGTCAGTATTCCTCTTAATAAGGCTCCAGAAGTATTAGGTGACTCATACGAAATAGCTGAAAAATCTCTTCTAAATCTTGAAAGAAAATTTGCCTCCAACACTGTCTTATGCGACAACATCAGCGTTATGCACAGTTCATGCAAGAATATGAAGACTTGGGCCACATGTCCGTTTGTGATCCTGCACCTTCTGAGATTTCCTGTTTTTTACTCATCATGGAGTTCTTAAAGAAGATAGCCTAACCATAAAGCTTCGTGTCGTTTTCAATGCCTCTAATCCTACTACATCGGGTGAATCACTTAATTCCTTACAATTGGTTGGCCCTACAATTCAACAGGATCTGTTCAGTGTCCTAATTCGATTTCGCAAACATGTCTACGCATTCTCAGCTGATATAGAAAAGATGTATCGCCAAGTTTTGATTGATGAATCTCAAAGACCCTTGCAGCGCATCTTATGGAGATCTGATCCACATGATGTCATCAAAGCCTATAATCTGAACACCGTGACTGTTCGACAAACGGTGGCTGTAAGAGAAGTCACTCTGACGGAACTGATGAAGAAGTGGATGACAGTCCCTGGATTGGTGTCACTAATAAAAAATTCAGAAAAGGCACGAGGATCGATAACCTACTTATGGTACTGCTTCTGCTAGCTTCTTAGCAATTCGATGTGTACGAATTGGGTATTGAATGCGCACAATCCCTTCCTGAGGTCTCTCGAATCATAAAAGAAGCTTCTACGTTGACTATTTATTGAATGGAGAGAATGACATCTCCACAGCAAAGGTACTGTGCAAAAACCTTTCTGCTACTTTACAAACTGGTTGCTTCAACTTACGAAAATGGATCTCGAACGAGCCTCTAATTCTTTCAGACTTCACGGAGTCCGACATTCATCCTATCCTAGTTGATATTGGCTCGCATGATAGCACAAAGACTCTTGGACTGCATTGGTCGCCACTCGATGATAAGTTGACATTCTCTGTTTCTCTTACCTCTCCAAAAAGAATAACCAAGCGTGCTATCCTGTCCGACATATCTCAGATTTTCGACCTCTCGGCTTGCTAAGCCCTTGCACTATTAAGGCCAAGATGATGTTGCAAGCGCTTTGGTTAGAGAAACTTTCATGGGACGATATTATTCCTCGCTCCTTGTCCACTCGATGGTTGAACTTGAAAGGTGATCTTCCTGCCCTAAACGAAGTTGTCCTCCCCTGTCCATCCCCTCATATGCGATGAGCCGAAAAGTATACAGCTACATGCCTTCTCCGACGCGTCCGTCAAAGCTTTGATCAAGACTGTCCGCTCTGTTGATCAAGACTGTGCTATTTTCTCAAACTTATTGTGTTTCGAAAGCCAAACTGGCTCCTCTCAAGTCTATATCCATTCCGAAACTAGAACTTTGTGGTGCTCTTACTCTCACCCGCTTAGTCCAGCAGGTTACTTTTGCGCTCCAAATTACATTTGATCAATGCTTCTTCTGGACTGACTCCACTATTGTTCTTGGTTGGTTGAAAATGCATCCATATCGTCTACACACGTTTGTCGCCAATCGTATATCTGAGATCCATATTCTGTGTGGAATCATGTTTCCAGTGGCAATAATCCTGCCGACATCCTCTCAAGAGGGGTCTCTCCTATTGTGCTGAAGGATTCCGCCTTGTGGTTTCATTTGATGAATATTTAACAGAACTTAGACTTTTCCACCTTAATAGAAGAAAAGAAAATGGAATTGCTATGAAAGTAGGAGACATAGTGATAATAAAAGATGAACAAAAACCGAGAATGTTTTGGAAACTTAGAAGATTAGTCGAAGAACACACTGGAAGAGATGGACGATGCCGCTCATATACAATTAAAACGACCAATGGGCTCATTCGAAGATCCACAGAGCATCTCAATCTCTTAGAGCTAGATTTATCTAATTAATGATATATTTTTTATTTATTCTCTTAGATTAGTTCAACCTGCGGCAGGGAGGATGTTGAAAACCAGATGACGCTGTCCAGCCATGAACTTTAGATTCCGTTTTCACCCCTTCCCCCCAAGAATTGTAAAGTGGCCTGAGTCCACTCGTGGGCTCATGTTACTCCCTCAACTCAGGAATTTTGCCCCCCTTTTGTAAAAACCAGTTGTTGCATTAACTCCATAAGAAAAGAATGTAACAGACTCACTCCATAGTTTATAAATTAGTTTTAACCTTTAGAACTGTTTTTCTTGTGGTTATTTAAATGCATTTAACATCAGCATTTTCCACATGAAATGGTGCCGAAACCCGGGAAATTAAATTAGCAAGGAATTTTAATTAGTGAAGTGACAGTGAAAGAAGTGTTGTGCAAGAAACAGTAGACGGAGATAATCCTAACCAAGATGGAAGAAAAAACAAGAAGAAGAGGGGATTCATCCGTGCTGCAGTCACCAAGATCCACAGCCATGTATGTAGCTTCACTAAAGAAGAAAAAGAAGACATCGTACTATTACATGAAACCTCGGCCCAATTCGAAATGAAACGAGAGCATCTAAAGAAACTCGACGCAGAACTGGAGCAGGAAATCGATGACGACGCATTGGAAGCGGAATTCAACACGGTATCAGAATATGACGACAAGATGACACAAGCAAAAGTCAGGCTAGAATATTTTATTCGTTTATATGAAGAAAATAAGGAACTGAGTTTAAGAAATTTAAGTCTAAATTGTCAAGAACAAAGCCGAAGGCGGGAAAACGAGACAAATGACGCTGAAGATGACGTCAGGCATGTGACGACACAACGATCTTCAGCGGTTCAAGAACCCACCCAAGATACAGAACGCTTGTCTCCTTCCCCCCCAAATACAGGAAATTAATCAAAATATTTATGACATAAGAAACGATTTACCTAGTAGTATCAATTCGAACTTTAGACAAATTAATATAAGATTACCAAAATTATATATAAGTAAATTTAATGGAGAATTGTCGAAATGGGGTGAATTCTGGAATCAATTTAATGTGAGCATACACAGCAATGACAATCTAGCTATTACTGATAAGTTTGTTTATTTGAAAACGCTGCTGCAAGGTGAAGCCGCGAGAGCCATTGAAGGGTATCCTGTTTCAGAAGTACATTATAACGATGCTGTAGACATTTTAAAAAATAGATTCGGAAGAAAAGAAATGCAAATTCAAACCCATATGAATGAAATCTTAAATGTGAAGCCCGTAAGAAGCGTGAAAGACGTCAGGGGGTTAAGAGAATTGCACGATAAATGCCGAAGGCATCTGCGAAGCCTTGAAGCACTAGGGATCGCAACTAAAGATTATGGTTCCCTTCTAGGCCCCTTATTATCAAAAACTCTGCCTATAGAAATGGTGTTAGAATTTAACAGAAAAATGGGTGGAAGTGAGACAACAACCATGAATATTACTAGTCTATTAGATTATATGGAAAACGAAATCGCGAGTAGAGAAAGAGCAGAACTCATGCTCCAATTAAGAAGAGAAGACGCTAATGGCACTACCCATAATAATGCTGATATTAAAACGGAGTATCACAGGCAGAGCAAAATCCCATTAGCTATTGCTCTAAATACAAATGAAATTAATCACTGATTGTTTTGTGCGGATGACCATTCAAGCGCTAAATGCACGATCTCGGAAAATGAGAAAGTAGAAATTTTTAGAAGGAGTGGAAGATGTTTTAATTGCACGGAAAGAAATCACCTCGTCAAAAATTGTCCCAAAACAAGAATAAGATGTACTAAATGTTCGTTTAGACACAATCCTATATTTGCATGTAAGAATAATGACAAGATAGAGCGAGAAGTAAAGGTTAACACTACAGTAAACAATTCCTTTAAAAATCAAATAGCGCTGCAAGTAGTTACCGCCAAAACTCCAACTAGATCAGGATTTTATGAAGTAAATTGTCTTTTGGATAGCGGCGGCCAGCGAACCTTTGTCTCAGAAAGATTAGCAAACCGATTGAAATTGAAAACAGCTGGCTTCGAAACGTTAAGTGTGAGACCATTTGGAGAACGAGAGGCGGAAATCAAAACATATAGAAGGGTGAGAATAACATTAGAAAACGTAGAAGAGACCGCACCACCAATTACAATAGAGGCTACAGTTGCTCCATATATCACAACAACCAGCATGCCAGAGCCTACTCCTGAGATATTAAGAGCAGTAGAGAGAAAAAATAAAATTACCAGCGAGGAATAGAAGGAATAAAGAACTAGAAATGTTGATAGGAAACGATTTTTATTGGGTAGTTGTAACCGGAGAAACCGAACGAATAAGACAAAACCTGGTAGCTATAAAAACAAAATTTGGTTGGTGTCTATCAGGCCCAATACCAGGTATCAGTGATAATCAGATATGCAGTTCATCTGTACTAGTAAATAAAATCAATGTCGATAATGAAGATCTCACGAGAGACTTGTTGAAAAAATTTTGGGATACGAAAGAAACGGGGATTATGCCAAGTGAAGAAATAAAGGATGAGCTATATTTAAATGAGTTAGATATTAGAAAAGAGAATGACAGATATGAAATCAGTTTTCCGTGGAAAAAGTTAGAACAGAGACCTTATGACAACAGATCATTAGCAGAGAGTAGACTATGTGCGCTGATAGGAAGAATGAAAAGGAACCCTGACTTATTTAAAAGATACGATGAAATTTTAAAAGCGCAAGAGAAACAAGGAATAATCGAGCGGGTAGAAGATAAAAAAGATAATGGAATTGTGTTTTATTTACCACATCAACCTGTGATCAGGGATGATAGAGCCAGCACCAAACTAAGAATAGTTTACGATGCGTCCGCGCACATATCAGGGCAGCCATCCTTAAATGAATGCCTAAGAAAAGGGCCCAATCTCATTCCAGACTTATTACAGACGATCTTGTCATTCAGAAAGGGTCAAGTGGGATTGACGGCCGACATCAAGAAACCATTCCATCAGATAGAATTAAATCCCTTAGACAGAGATGCAACCAGATTTCTATGGGTGGAGGATCTCGAAGCCGGAAAGAATAATTTACAGAATGACGAGAGTCCCCTTTGGAGCCATTTGCAGTCCCTTCTTATTGCTCGCTACAATCCTTCACCACTTAAATAAATACGAACAGATTTATCCGGAGACCTATAGAAAACTGAAAGATATTTATATGAACGATATAGTAACAAGCGTGAGTGATTCGACGGAAGTGTTGAGATTGTATGAAGAAACAAAAGAAATAATGGCAGCGGCCTCCATGCCATTAGACAAATAAGCCACCAACGATCCGCACTTAAAAGAAAATATGGAACCAGGATCCCTTCGCTCGGTTTTGAGTTAACTTGGAATCTGGGAAAGGATTGTCTAACTTTAACAGAACCTGAGTTTAAATTCGTAAAGGACACAAAAAGAGGTCTCCTGAGTGTCGTAGCAAGTATATTCGACCCTTTAGGATTAATAGCGCTGTATACACTGCAGGCAAAAATGTTATTTCAAGATTTATGGAAATTAAAATCTGAGTGGGAAGCCGAATTGCCAGAAGGTGTATTAAATAAATGGAGACCATAGAAAAGAGAACTGGAATTAATCAAGGGAATAGAGGTGCCTCGAGCAATAGGATTTCATCCACCAACAAATTATAAGAGATTCATGTGATAGGAGATGCCTCCAGGAATTCATATGGTGCTGTTGCTTACTTCAGATGGAAGGAACAAAATCAGAACTGGAATTCGACTCTATTAATGTCCAAAACAAAGATAGCACCTATGAAAGAATTAACTCTACCCAAATTGGAATTGTTAGCGGCAGTACTCAGTACTCAATTTTTAAAAAACCGAATCAAAGAAATCTTGGATAACACATCGAGCACGCAGTGGAGGCACTGTGAAGGAAAAAACAATCCTGCCGATAGACTGTCCCGAGGACAAGGACTGCAACACCTATTAGGAGATGACACCTGGTGGAGAGGACCCTCATGGATCCGAGAGGAAATAATAAACAGCGAGCTCCTACAAATTAATGAATTTGTTGAACTAGAACAATTAGTTGCTATTACTGTGGCGCCAATTAGAAAACTAGAACCCGTATTTGACTTAAAAAATTACAGTTCGTATCTGAAAGTATTGCGTGTGACGGCCTGGATTCTTAGATTTAGTAAAAATGCACAAAAGAAGGGAATTCAGGGCCCCCAAGAGCCGAAGAAATAACTGAATCAGAACTCTTTTGGATAAAAATAGCCCAAAGGGCTGAATTTTGCGAAGAATTGAAGGTCTTACAGAGAGAAAAGAACATACCTAATAATTCACCGCTGCAAAGAACGAATCCTTATTTGGACCATAATGGCATTTTACGAATGGAAGGGAGGTTGCACAACAGTAATCTTAATGAGAAAGCTATCCATCCCATTATTCTACCTACAAAACATCAATTAACCAGGCTCATAATAATGAGATGCCATCAGCAATCAATCTATAGTAGAGTTAATCACACATTCAGCAAAATTAGAGAAGAATATTGGACACCCAAACTACGCAGAAGAACAAAGGAGGTATTAAAATCATGCGAATTCTGCAAGAAGATAAAGGCAAGAACACCGATGATCATGATGTTCTCCTTTACCAAGGGAAAGAATAACGGAAGCGAATCCCTTCGAAAGAACAGGGCTAGACTTTGCAGGCCCCCTGTTCACGAAAGAAAATGAAAAGGCTTACATCCTGATATTTACATGCTGCGTCACAAGAGCCTTGCACCTTGAATTAGTAGACGACATGAAATGTGATACGTTTTTATTGGCCTTCCGAAGATTCGTCGCTAGAGGAGGCGTGCCAGAAATTTTATTTTCGGATAATGCGAAAACATTTAAAAGAGGAAAGAAAGAGCTGGAGTGGATTCCAAACTTCACAAGGCATGAAAACTTTCATGATTATCTCGCGAATCGCGGAATCAAATGGAACTATATAGTTGAAAGAGCTCCATGGTGGGGTGGCTTTTGGGAACGGATGGTGAGGATAGTCAAAGATTGCTTAAGAAAGCAGATTGGTCGCGCATCGCTCACTAAGACCGAATTAGTCTTAATTGAAGCTGAAGCAATTATTAACAGCAGACCACTGACGTATTGCGACCCAAACGACACTCTCCCTTTCACCCCTGGTCATTTCTTAAACGGAGGCTCGCAAAGGAACCCCAATCATCAGATGATAACGACACCCGTTGAAAGTACGAAAAAGGAGCTATGCAAAAGGTGGAGGCATAAGCTAAGACTGCTTGACAAGTTTTGGAAAAAGTGGAAAGATGAATATTTAACAGAACTTAGACTTTTCCACCTTAATAGAAGAAAAGAAAATGGAATTGCTATGAAAGTAGGAGACATAGTGATAATAAAAGACGAACAAAAACCGAGAATGTTTTGGAAACTTGGAAGATTAGTCGCAGAACACATTGGAAGAGATGGACGATGCCGCTCATATACAATTAAAACGACCAATGGGCTCATTCGAAGATCCACAGAGCATCTCCATCTCTTAGAGCTAGGTTTATCTAATTAATGATATATTTTTTATTTATTCTCTTAGATTAGTTCAACCTGCGGCGGGGAGGATGTTGAAAACCAGATGACGCTGTCCAGCCATGAACTTTAGATTCCGTTTTCACCCCTTCCCCCCAAGAATTGTAAAGTGGCCTGAGTCCACTCATGGGCTCATGTTACTCCCTCAACTCAGGAATTTTGCCCCCCTTTTGTAAAAACCAGTTGTTGCATTAACTCCATAAGAAAAGAATGTAACAGACTCACTCAATAGTTTATAAATTAGTTTTAGCCTTTAGAACTGTTTTTCGTGTGGTTATTTAAATGCATTTAACATCAGCATTTTCCACAGCCGGCAAACGACTACACGGGACCAACGGCTTTACTTCCCTTCCGAAGGAAGTGCGTGATCTCAGGATTTCCCCCTGAAAAATCCTCGTCGTCCTCGGCCGGGATCGAACCCGCGTACTCGGGCATCAGAGGTGATCACGCAACCACTCAGCCACCGAGGCAGATAAATTACAAAAGAGTTGCAATAGTTATATACCTTTTCAATTTGAAAGGATTCATTTTTGAAAAATAATAAATCAAATTCTTTTAATATTTTCAATAATAACAGAGTGTTTCATTAAATGACTGACTATATTGAATTTCAGGAGCAAAAATGAGTAAAAACTTTTTTATTCTTGGCTGGTGTATGTAAAGTTCAAATGACTATGAGCATTATTCTCAAAGGACCATGCATTAATATGAACCTTTACAATTTTATAAATTACAACCTCTTTTGGAATTACAAAAGAGTTTCCGTGATTAATGCAATACTTATGTAGGCTCTCAAATATGAAGGTATAATAAAATTCTGTCTGTGTAATATTTTAAATTTAAACTTAACATATATTACAGTCTCTTTTGAAATTACATAAGGGTTTCAATAATTATTGTAATATTATTGTAATAGTTATATACCTTTCCACTAATTTTCAATTATTCTGTGAAAAATTTATTTTGAAAAGAATTCCACATTCTTCAAGAAAAAAATTTTTTAATTATATATCTAGTTTATTGACCGAAAGAGTGCGATCGCGGGTACAAGCGGCCGAAATGAGATTTCTGAGAGGTGTGGCAGGTGTTACCGTACTAGATAGAGTGTACAGCAGCACAATAAGGGAATCTTTACGTGTTGAGCCGCTACTTCTCCGCATTTAGAGATCTCATTTGCGCTGGTATGGCCACGTGATACGGATGCCGCAAACTAGTCTTCCTAGGCAGTTGTTATTTTCCAAGCCGGTGGGTAAGAGACCAAGGGGTCGGCCTAGAAACAGGTGGCTAGACTACATGGAGAATCTGGGTTCGAGTCGCTTGGATATTACCAGGGAGGACATGCGCCTGATGACGGAAGATCGCGATCGCTGGAGATCCTCCATAGGACTGCTGCCCTCGCGACCCTAACGGATAAGCGGGTTTGAAAAGTAAGTAAGTAAGTATATCTAGTTTGAAATTTTTATGATAATTCGATAAAATTGATTAAAAAATTATATAAAAAATGCAGCTTCATTTGGGAGTTATGTCCTTCTTTCTACTTTTACTTAGGGATTTTGTACTTGGGGTTTATTTGCTGGTTGCATTTGTACCTGCGGGAAATGCTCACATACATTTGAAATATTACAAAAGCTTCAATCACGAATAAATAATAATAATAATGTATTAGTTATTCCGTGCTTCAATGACGAATGCAATAGCTATCCACCTTTTCAATTTGGCAATACATTCTATACTTATTAAAGTAAAATAATGCCATTCTGTTTGTGTAATACTTTAATCTAAAACAAATTGCTTATTGGATTATTGAAGCTTTATAATCACCTTTTAATTAATCATGGCAATAATAATACGTTACCTCTAGTTGACTCTAGAAGTCGAGGTATTTTTTAAGTTAAATTGCATCTTGGACGAAGTTCAGACGTTACTTCATTTCTTACTTTTGCTTTATAATATTTCATTAAAGTATTATTTAGTTAATAATGGCACTATTCGAATGCATGGTTTACTATAATGATGTGAACGATTATTCTCGAACTTTGATTTCCTGAAAGTATGAAGTCCGAACTTTGATTAGCCTCCATCTTTTTTATTCCTTGAGAAAAACAATTCTTAAAAAAAATAATAACTAATCAGTGGTAAAACGCTTCTTTCAAAGGGAAAGAGTTTCTAGTCCATCCGCTAGGGGTTTGGCGATTTTGCGCCACTCAACGGTATATAACTGAAACTAGGGAAGTTTCGCTTCCATGTATTAGTTATTCCGTGACTCTACCGCGTGATTGGAAATCACTACTTCATTTTTCAATACTAGTTTCGTGGCGCTAGTGAGGATACAATTTTGAAAATAATAAATAAAATAATAATGCAGTTTTTGTATTAATTCTTATATAATGTTAAAACACATAAATTTGTATTCAAAAATAAAAAAATGTTTTATATAAACGAAAAATTCTTGATTTGCCACGTGATCACTCATGTGAAGCACTCATGTTTACATTAGCTCGCCGTTGCTCGTGTTAATCAGAGACCATCAATAAGAAATTGTGGTAATGCAATAAAAATTTCTTTTTTGCTGATTTTGTAAAATTCCCTGACTTTTCCTGGTTACAAAATCAATTCCCCGAAAAAGACCCGGCGTTTAATCTATTTTTAACATCCCACCCGGCTTTTATTCGAGACCGGCATGTATTTGAATACACGGCCTGTATTCAAGATTTTACGGTATTTGTGTTTTTCTATTCTCTATTTAATAAACACTTTTATTTCCTTATGACTTTTGAACACAGATCTTTCCTTCTTTACTGAAAACACTCCACAATGTTGCACGGGGATCCATCGACACGTCCATTCATTTTCCGTTTACTATTATGGTTTATTTAAATCCTTAGGTTTTGTAATTTAGACAAGTGAGAAAGCATGTCCCCCAGATAAATATATAAAGTGAAGTCGGATAAGCATGGCGCCCAAGCAATAGGATCGACACGTCCTTTCCATTTTCTTGACAGGTACAGAAATACCAGGAATAGATGAAGGAGGAACTCTTGGAAAAATCCTATGCAGCAGTGTTTCTCAACCTTTCTTCCAGTCTTACCTAGCTCAATTAGTTCGTCAATTCAATAACAGATGTTGGCGTGCAAATTCGTGTAACTTAATCTTACACCGTGAGCTAAAATGAATTTTGTGTTCTTTTCATGTTTTGAATGAAGATTAATGAAACGTAGTGTATTGAAGTAAACTCTTTTCCATTTCAATAAATATATTTTATTACTCACGATTTCATTCATAATTTATTAAATTGAACAATCAATATAACTATCACCATGTGTTACCAAGGAAACAGCTGGAGTAAAATTTAGCCTCATACCGACTTTGCTGTTGATTGACTTACTCATTGGCCTCGGTGGCTCAGTGGTTGCGTGATCGCCTCTGATGCCCGAGGACGCGGGCTCGATCCCGGCCGAGAACGACGAGGATTTTTTTCAGGGGGAAAATCCTGAGATCACGCACTTCCTTCGGAAGGGAAGTAAAGCCGTTGGTCCAGTGTAGTCGTTTGCCGGCTACACGTTAAAGAACCCTTGCGAGGCAAAATTTGCGACCCCTATAACGCCGTCCTGAAATGACCATGGCAGTTGAAAAAGACGTTAATACCAAACCAAACCAAATGACTTACTGTTAAATTGTTGGCCCCTAAAAGCCTTTTTTTGCAATTAATGCGAAATTAATTTTCCTCAGAAGAATCGTAATACTTTCTTGCTTGACATTTTACTTGAGCACTTTAAGCAGGAAATATGAACGATAAATAAAAGGCCTATCCAACAAGGCTAGAGCAGCCGCTGATTGGCTGATGAACTTAGTTAACGTCATGACCATGTAGTCTATTCCAGGAGGAGCGATTCTCACGACTTTTCTGTTGGACTATAGGTCTTATGATGCTTTTCGAAGTCTTCATCAAATTTATAATTTATGCGCTTAGAAGTGCTTAATATATTTATACTAATTCGTTCCTCTCTACAGTTCCGTCCCAAAAAAAGCGTGACCGATGATGAATAACTATTGCAGATGATGCGATAATTTTAATTTTGCGTCATACAAAATACTTTAGGATTTTAGATACTGAGAAAAGCTTGCACGTGCCATGTTTGTGGTTCCACGTTCAGACGAGAGTAAGGAGATGTACCTTAAGCATAGGCGATGTGCTTACTCGACATATTGAGATACTCGATACCCGCCCTTACCGGTCTTTATAGTCACCGTAAGATTCAACTAACACCTCCAAGTGAGAAAATTTAGCACTATGCAGTGAGGCAGGCGGCAGCAGTTCCCGTAGACTCAACATTGAAAGGCCGTGATAAAGCAAGCATTTTTACTTATTTCGCTTTAAAACTGTTTGTTTTGTATTCGTGAAAATTTCGTTTCATTTCCAGAGATATTCAGATGGCGATTCAAGCAGAAAAAGGCTAGCATAATCCCATGTTTATTAACCCCACGTGGGTGATAAGAGATTTGGTGTGGGTCCGATTTAGTCGCTGGATGCATAAGATGTATAGGAAATAGGAATTAGCGCCTACTGGTGTTATTGTTATTATGATTATTACAGTTACTCCCCCATCGAACTCTTGTTTGATGATTCGATCACCTTCGTAAGACGCGTTGTACGATTACATGTAGTACGTACGGCTTGAACTCTCCCTCCTATTCCCGTGAGAGATCCATTTCCTAGCATCTTTCTACCATGTTTAGTCAGTGTATCTCGGAAATTCTTACGCTGAAATGGTAGGAGTATTCGTACAAGTACTTCTTTTTAGTAGGTAGTACTTGTATTTCCATTAGACGCTTCGTACGATCACCTACTTTTTAAGAATCCTATGTTTACTTAAAGGGTCACTGCCACCAAAAATACAACTTTACAAATTTAGGCCTATTTTTGGTTATAAATTTCATATCTGATGTCATTTTTCACCTTACAACAATGAATAATGGTTAAACAGTACTTTTTGTGTTCAATGCTTCCCTGCAATGTTTTGGGGGCAATGAAAAGAGCAAACCGGAAGTGACGTCTGAAGGGTGAGCGCGTGAGTGCGAGAGAGGCATTTACAAACTAGTAAAAAGAACAAGTGGATCACCGAAGCACAGCAACTTGAATTTACAGTTTTTACAAATTGGTTTCATACAATTTTAAATGAATTTCATACATTTTTAAATAGATTTAATACGATTTTAAATGAATTTAATACGTTTTTAAATGAATTTAATACGATTTCAAATGAATTTAATACTCTTTCAAATAGATTTAATACATTTTTAAATGAATTTAATACAATTTTAAATGAATTTAATACGATTTTAAATAAATATAATGTGTGTAAATAAAGCTTAATTACTAAATACTCTAAAAATAATTTTTTTACAGTTTTTACAAATTGGTTTCATACAGTTTTACATGAATTTTATACATTTCTAAATAGATTTAATAAAATTTTAAATGAATTTAATACGTTTTCAAATAGATTTAAGACATTTTTAAATTAATTTAATACGATTTAAATAAATACAATGCGTGTTTTAATTTCGTGTAAATGGTGTTTAATTTCTAAATATAAATTCTATTATATAAAAAAAAATAAAAAATAAAAAAAAACAACATTTTTATTGAAACCTTAATTTTTTTAGTAAATGTAATTCATTTTCGCAAGGTTCTCCAGTCGAATTGGAATCAGAAATAAACTCGACGTTGCTTAAATGTACTAATATTTCCTGTGCATTCACATTTTCATTATGTTTCATCCGATTTTACAAACGAGAAATGTAACTAATCTTACAATCGTCTGCTTTGGAAATGTTTGTCGTTAGGTGAAGCATTTTTACAATAGTACAGGTAAAATAGTCATAAAAATTATCGCTAGGTGGACAGTAATATAAATTTATAAAATTTAAAAATAGTTTTAGTAATAAATTTTAAAAATTTAATTTTAGGGTATTTAGTAATTAAACTTTATTTACACATATTATATTCATTTAAAATCGTATTAAATTCATTTAAAATTGTATTAAATTCATTTAAAATCGTATTAAATCTATTTAAAAATGTATGAAATTCATTTAAAATTGTATGAAACCAATTTGTAAAAACTGTAAATAGGATATTGGATTAGAAATGGATTTTAGGGTTGAAAGTAGTTCTTCTGATGAAGAATTTGTTGATAAAATAGGGTTTGGAATTAAACCATATCAATATGAACCTTTTTATGAAGGAGAGAGAACAGATTGCGATGATTATGCTCCAGAACATCACACATCTAGGAGGGTTAAAACAAATGACTGGTTAGTAAGATTCATAAAGATATAAAATTATTTAATTGACTAATTTAAATTTAAAATGAGTTTAGTCTCCTTATAATGTGGAAAATCGTGAAATAATAAGAACAAAAATTAAAATTAAAGTCACCAATCTTGAAGAAAGTTGGGAGATGAAAGAATTATTTCACGATTTTCCCCATTATAAGGAGACTAAATTCATTTTAAATTTAAATTAATCATTTAAACTCCTTAAACCAATAATTATTTAATTGACTTTTAAATTTATCATTTTAATTATTATTATCTAAATTATATTTAATACACTTTATGAGATTCTTATATTATAATTTGAATAATACTTTATAATTTCATAATTTAATTATAAGCAATAATTTACAAATAAATAAAAATATTTATAATTTTAGGTGTACATGTGGTTTTTGTGCTGTAATGGAAACTAAAAAAGAATGTATTTGCTGTCACGAGATTACTGAAGTAAAACAAAAAATAAGAAGACCCTCTCTCTCCCTCAACGTGTAACAGAGCGCTTTCTCTCTCTCTCCCGCTCACCCTTCTGATGTCACTTCCTGTTTCGCACGTTTTGAATTCATGAAACAGGAATTGAACAAAAACACACTTTTCAACTTAAAATATTTAATTTTTGGTTGTTTTTTGTGCAGTTTTTTTTGCTGATAATGATTTTTTATGTACAAATGCATATTTTTAAGCAATAAAATAGATATTGATTTTTGGTGGCAGTAACCCTTTAAGTCTACGTTTAATCCGACCCCTGCCACATTCAGAGATGAATTCATTTATCCATTTACTTAAATTACATTACATACATTATAGATGCTTGTAATAACCTTTATTCAATAACGGTGAAGCTTCTTGATTATTCAGTATATATTTAAAATGCCAAGGGTTTTTCCCCATTTTCAACTTCACCATCCATTCCAAATAGAGGGCTTTGTTTTGAGGAAATTTATGAAAGCAAATCTTTTTTTCTCGCCCATAGCGACCAGAACATCCTAGCACACTACACTATCGTATTATTTTCTGTTAAAAATAGTAATTTGCTTTTGCTTCAGCAGGATTTGCTATAGTTAACGTTCGGTAAATTTCTACCCGTTTCGTTTTTCCCAGCACGCGTTCCTGGCACTGGCTGCCTAACTGCCTCACTGCACGGCCATTAAAGCTGAAACGACAGTAGCGCCACTCGACCTTGATGGTAGTTGTCGGTAACCATATCTCGTATTTTAGTTATCGTCAATAAGTTACCGAGGCTCACGATTCTGTAGATTCGTCCATTGATAAATAAATAAAAAGTTTTTATACTGTATAAAATATTTATTTATTTGTTGCACATAAATACATAATCATGATTCAATGCTTCGGACTGCAGTTTCGAAGTTCATGAGATTTTTCTCATGCATGTCATCAAGTTTTAGCTCTCATCCTTGTTGGGAAGTTGCTTTAATACTGATTGCAAGATTTGTTCCGTACAGAAACAGATAATCTTGTTGATGAGTTAATTGAATGTGTGTAAAAAAAAAGAAAACTGAAAAAAAAATTAGATAACAACACTATGGCCACTACAGTGCCATAAAAGTGAGAGTTAAGCCAGCGCAATCTGCTCCTTTGAAAGTTTGATTCTTCACCATATTGTTTCATGTAAAGAAATATTTTACTCGATTAAAGATATCGTAAAAAATTATTCATGCAATGTATTTTTTAATCTTTTCTTCCTCAAGCTACCAAATTGAATCCGGTGATGAAGTCGTTCTTTAAGTATCCCGTTCTGTCCCTTTCCCTGTTCCTCTTCATGGCAGTTACGTTCTCCGAGACTAAGGATCTTCGAGGTGTTTGCATAAGGTACGAAATACTTTGGGGATGGGCACTGATAAACAATGAAACATTGAGAATTAATTTTAGGTTTTTAGTGCTCAGAAACTTAAGAAATGTACCCTGGCGGTCGCCGACTTTCTATTCTTTGAGATATAGAATGATAATTTTAAAATACAAGAGTAGGTGTATTTTGACAGATTTCAGTAAAGAAAATGAAAAAGCAGCAGATATCATGGCTTTCAAAGGTGTAACTTACATTCGCTTTAAATTCTATTTTAAAAGTGATTTCGACATGTTTTTCGTATATTTGTCGTCTATGGCGAGCTACTTAACACTCTTAAAAGTATAAACATTTCAGGAAAAATTTTATTTTTAATTGATAAATACTGTCAATTAATGGAACAAAAATCCAAATACATCAATTTGTATACATCAATTTTAATTGAATTGTCGCTACTGACAAGAGAATCCCTCGAACATGTATGTCACAGATTTCCACCATATTGAAATGTTACTCACCTGAAGCTACTATAGATGCTTGCAAAATAAGAGAGTGCGAAATTTTGTTTCTTTCAAAATAAACCGCGAAAACGAAAAAATTTGAGTACACATAGCCATACAAGGACTCCATTGTGAAAAAAAGCGGATAGGTTATGTGGGTTTCGTAACCTACACGCGTCCAATCTCATTCATGTGGCCAAGTTGGATGTACTAAAATTATACATTCTGAGAAGCAAATGGGGGCGTTTTAATTTATAAAAAGGAGGAACTTTAAATTAAATTAACCTGTATTCATTACAGGGCAAGTTCTCCTTTACGAATAGAAACTGCTAAATGATAAAAACAAAAATGGCAATAGAGGTAGAAATAGCAGTCATTCACGTGATTTATCGGTTCTCTCCGTAATATCGGGATAGCAAAAGGCATGGATTATTTTTTGTGTTTTAACCAGTTTCGAAGATCAGAAGCACACACACATTGCAGCATATATGAGAAGTCCAGCTTTTGTCTCTGGATCATTTCAGACCTAATTTGAAGCCATATCGGAAGTTATGGGTTAAAAAGGAGTGTATCTGGTTTTATTTTTAATCTCGTTGAATGTGGCGTAATCAATAATGAGCTTCTATTAAACAAAGTAGCTTCAGAAAGTTCCCGAAAAGTTTTTTTATAAAATAATTTATAAAATAATTATAAATAATTTTTATAAAATAATTTATAGAAAAGGATTTACACTGCACTTCCTAAGGGAGCTATGCGCTTTGCCAATATTCATCAGCTGCTTATAGCGAAATCCAAAGGAATAGGCTTTCTTTTTGTTATATCCAAAATGTAATATATAATAAAATCTAGGCGTAACCAGTGTTTTAACCAATTTTATTTATGATCTTTTAAAAAATCCAAGATGGTTTTCTGTTTTAACGATTTTATAAAACTTATGCGATTTAAAGTAAGTATCAAAAATTTCGCCCGGAATATCACCCTAAACAGTTAAATAAATTTTCACTTCATTCATGAGCTTCGATGATGGAATGGACTCTTTTTGTTCGTCATCATCGCTTTCTTCGCCCTCCTCGCCGCAATCTTCGTTTCTTTGGCATTGTTCGGCGATCGCGTCTTCATTAAGCCTTTCTGAAGCTATGATAACATCTCTAAAGTCTTCAAACGTCATCGATGCTAACCTCTCTCTGTATAGCCTATGGTTCTGTATGATTGGTTTAAGTACGATTGGACTTATAGTGACAGTTGGTGTTATTTTCGTAACAAATTTCATCAATTTGCCTTCACTATAACCGGATTTCTTTAAGAAAATTTCACAATAATCACGTAAAAATGCATAGAAAAAAGACTGATAGGGTTGGGACCGATTTTTTTTTTTTCACTATTTGAGAGTGTTTGTCCTAACCGTGTTCGTTATAAACGGGTAATACTGTATACCTGGAGTCCATTCTTCGAAAACTGTTTCAGCTACTTTGTTGAGTACAAAAAAATGTCTCCTCTCCATTGATCATGTTGTTGAGAAAATTTCATTTTAATGATCTACACCGATAAGGCCTGCTGTCAGCGTCATTTGTGTTTCTTTCAGATCTGGAGACATTTTGGGACCATGTGTCAATAAACATAATGTATGTACAGATCATTGTGGAGAATACTGTGACGTCTTTCCATAGATATTCTCATTTCTGACATAATCTATGATCGGTTTTTATAATGTCATTTCGAACATGCTGAATGTTTTCATGTCTCATCGGATAGACGAGCTGCTGCTATGTAAATCATCATCAACATTAAGACGGCCTCCACGGAAAAGCTTCTGCCTTCCATAAAATTGCGAATTTTTTCATTGCTTTGTCTATTTGGTGGATATCAGAGACGTTAATATCTCTAGCGATGATTTCTAAGCAAAAAGCAAAATGAAGGACATTTCACAGGCATGTCGCACAAATCAACTTCGTTTCGACAAAGTGACACCAGCCATGTTGTGACTCCGTGAATGATATTAACTCATAATTTCCCTGTCACGATTACTATTTCTAACAATAGCCAACGATTTCGGGAAATTTTTGAAGCTATCATGTAAAAAGAGTGTAACAAAAAGGTAAGTCCAAACTTTCAGGAAACAATATGAGAGGAAGAAAATGTGTTATATGGATATGGATCCGGAAATGCTTCATTTTCATATTAGAACTCATTTTCTACAAGATTAGTCGCATGTCACATTACCTTCGTTGAATTGGAACAAACAATACTGGCGGTGAACTAAGAATTACAACTACATTCCAACCAGACGTAACCAAGAGGGCATTTTGAACATTTCATGTAAGAAAGATTTCAAGTTGTATGCTGGTACGTTCTGTTTCAGTGTGTTTACCATGAGTAATGTAATTAATGAAGAGTTGTAGAAAATGAGTTCTAACATGGAAATAAAGCGTTTCCGGACCATCTCCAAAAAAAAATTTTCTTCCTCTACATCTGATGAATGTTTGGCGGTACCTTTTTGTTACACCCTGTATTTAACTGACAAATGAATTATCAAGGATAATATTGTTCTGTATTTGAAATTTTAATTTTGATTTAATAATAATTTAATTTTTTAAAATCACCTTGATTCAATTAGATTATTCGATAAACTCACGGTATTGGAAATTTTAGTATATGTTGCCGTTGATTAAAAAGTTCTTTAAAAAATAAATTTCCTTTTGTAATTTTCTTAATAATTTTTTCTTCTGTAATTTTTTTTTTGCTTATAGGAATTGTGGCCAGTGCAAACGAATGTACGGAGATTTCTTCCTAGGGCAGCAGTGTGCCGAGCAGTGTTTGCAGACGGGTGGTCGATTCATGCCCGACTGCAACAACCCCAAATCCTTGCTACCTTATCTGGGCAAAACGTAACCATTTTCTTGGCTTTCTTTGTCACCACTAACTGTAATGGAGATCCCACCCCTTATACCCAGCCTATCAAACCTGTTGTGTGTGTGTGAGACAATCCTGGATCCAAGAGAACCGAATTCTCCACTTTCGATTACTGGTGAATCGAAGAAGACCAAAATACTTCCCCACCCACACCCCTAACGAGTATTCGATGGCTGTTATTTCTTCAATCCTTTATTTTTGTAATTGTTTTATGAGATTTTAAGATTATAAAGAAAACATGAATCACTTCTCGAGTGAAAAGTAAATTCCTATTTTCGTTGTATTCTTTGGAATTTTCGAAATTTCCATTGGTTTATATTTGTCTCGTTTATTTTTTGTATTATAAATATTTTCTATATATAGATTATAAAAAAGAAAAGAATATTTTTGTTGAATCATGTACAGATTATGAATAATTCAGGAATATAGAGTTTAAAGAGTTTTAACTTGTACAAAATAACTATCGAATAACCTTCCATATTTTTTGAAGATGAACTGTAGATAAGAATTTTAAACACTGAATAAAACTGAAATGCTCATCATGGAATAAATGTTGAACTTTGTGATGCCGAAGCGATTTATGTCTATTTTAAAGTCATAGCATATAATTTAAAACTAACTTGAGGATAAAATCTTGTTTAAAATCCTAAAGTAAAAATAAATCTCGATAATAAAAATATCGAAAACAATTATTTATTAAAATATTAAACAAAAATCTAAATCCTTCAACTAACATCCTAAAGTTTCCTAAAGTTTTTTCCCCATCAAATTCCACTCCAATTACTAAAAGTTTCCGACTATTTAAAATTTATATCAATTACTAATTTAAAGTAATAAATTAAATGTTTATGTAATATTTAACATAATTTTAAGTAATATCTTATTATAAGTAACTTCCTTAAAAATATATGGGTCAGTAGGGAAATTCGAAAAATAATCAACATTGGGTTGTAAAATGTCTTCACCAATTTCTGATCTAAATTGCAATAGGACGTCTTTGTTGCAATCGTTTAAAAATAGACTAACCAAATGCTGAGGTAACACCGTGATAGAAATAAGAAACTTCTTGTCCACAAGAAATGTAGATTTTAAATACAATCCATAAACTTAATTCAGCCACCCTGTGGCCTTGCCAACTTGTTAGCAGAATGCACCTTCAAGTCGAAGTTTTGACGATATACAGGAGGAATATACACTGAACGACCAATTTATTAGAGACACTTCTTACGGAAAATGGATCAGCCTCCCAGTGACACCCAAACAATGGAACAGGCCGAAGCGGTGTATAAAAGGGATGCATTGGATCACAAGTTGTAGCCAGCAGCAGAAGTGGATTGAATATGGGTAAATCCAAAGATTTGACCGACTTTGAACGAGGCATGATCGTTGGAGCTCGACGGGCGCAGTTGAGTATTTCGCAAACCGCGAACCTCCTCAGGTTTTCCCGTGCAACAATGTCAAGGGTATTCTGTGAATGGAAGCTATGCCAAAAAACAACCTCCAACAAAACACATCTCCGAACGAAACAGGGCCGTGGATGAACGAGGCCAACGGCGACTGGCACGAATCATCCACAGCAACAGGACGGGAACAGCCCAGCAAATTGCAGCACAGTTCAATGGGGGAGCATCCCAATCCATTTCGGAGCACACGGTGCGGCGCACCTTGCACCGAGCTGGGTTTAACTGCAAAATAGGAAAGCGCGCCTGCTATGGGCACACAGGTATCGCCACTGGACACTGGATGAGTGAAAGAAGGTCGCCTGGTTCCTACTTCATCATGCGGACGGCAGACTGCGCATCTGGCGCAGACAGCACGAGGCCATGGACCCATCCTGTCAGCAGACAACCGTACAGGCGAGTGGAGAAGGAGTGCTGGTCTGGGGTGTATTCTCTTGGGATACACTGGATCCTCTCATATCCGTAGACACATCCCTTAATATGACACACTACCTGAACATTGTTGCCGATCAGGTGCACCCGTTCATGATGACTGTGTTCCCTGATGGTGACGGACGGTTTCAGCAGGACAATGCTCCCTGTCACCGTGCTCGAATGATCTTGGACTGGTTGGAGGAACATAACGCGGACTTACACCTGCTTCAGTGGCCAGCTCGGTCGCCCGATCTCAACACGATCGAGCATTTATGGGATGAATTGGAGAGAACCATCCGACGCCTTCCCACAATACCGTCCAACCTGCACCGATTACGGGACGCTGTGATGTCAGCCTGGGCTGCTATTCCTCCGCAATGGTTTCAACACCTTGCTGAATCCATGCCAGCACGTATTCAGGCAGTTCTCGCCGCTAAAGGAGGCGCAGTACGCTATTAGCGGGGTGTCTCTAATAAATTGGTCGTTCAGTGTATAACTTTACGTTTTCGAGAAGTCAGAATACAAAATGCACATTTACACATATTCGAATCAGGATGAAATACGTACAGGACTTTAGGAATCTACTATATCTATTGGTGTAGCTGTAAAACACTCCTATAATTCTTATAATTTGGTTATTGTAACGTTGCAAAGGTTTATTTGCTAAGCATTTCTGTTGTTTATAAATCTTAAATGGACATGTGTTTGGTGAAGTCGACAGAAACATTTTTTTAATGAAAGGTCAAAAGAAAAATAGCCAAAAGGAAACAGTAATGGGAATTTATTTTTCTTATTCATCGTCTTCCAATAGAAACTCTTAAGCAGAGCACATTAAATAGAGAAAAGATATTTACAAAAGCAGGCGATTGGAATGAGATGAATGAACGGCTGAAGGAATGAAGAACCTGAGAAATGGTTTGGCCAGAAGAATGAGGGAGGTCACTTTCGTTCCACTTTATTGAGGAAGGGACCGATGGAGTTGGCATCTGCGCAGTCAGGTATCCGCCTCCCTTTGAGGTCGATGCACGACTCTGCGCACAACTGACCCTCGAAATAGATGCCGTACATCTTCTTACATTGGGCGCAGTTCTGGATGCAGATGGAGACGGCGCGCGCCCGCACGTCCTTTATCCAAGTCGACACGAGGACCACGACGAACAGCATCATTGAGATCGAGAAGATCTTCTTCGAAGACCCCATAGTAGTCACTATAAGAAATTAAAAAAAAATCAAGTTTAATAATATTATATTAATAACACAGTGCCATCTCGATCTACAATACCCAATTCCATGAAAGTTGGGACAATATGAAAAAAGCAAATAAAACATAATTGAGTAAATATATATTAGCGAAATTAAAAATAATAAATGCGTTTGAAGTGATTGAAGTAAAATATGTACAATTTATAAATGCCGATCTCTTTTTTGGTCGTATATAATTTTTTAATGCAATTGCCATTGGCAAAATGCACCATAATAGTTGGGACGAAACACGGCCTTCTAGAAACTGCCAGACCTGAACATGGAACACATAAAACATTGTTACGTCGAACTGGTAGTACTATTACAGAAGTTAGTTCAACGTCACAATCTTAGTGCTTCAACAATACATTACTGACGTCATGTTCAGGCCTGGTAGTTTCTAGGAGGCCGTGGACGGAAGGAAAAGACCGCACCAGAAGCCATAGAAGTCGAAACTTTTGGAGAACATTACGTCTTAACTTTTCCCTCTTTAAATGCTAACTGCAATGTGTTGCCAGTCATTTACACGACAACATGGGTCGAGGCAAGGCAGTGGGTCGACATATGCGCAATAGAACAAACCAACAATTTGGAAGCAACTTATCTCAGCACGAAATAGCCAGGAATCTTGGATTTCCATCATCTACAGTTTATAATATTAATTCGTAAAGGGCAAGGACGAAGACCAATTCTGACTGTTCATGATCTTCGAGTTTTCATAGGTCACTGCATTAAAAATAGACATTCAACAGTGACAGAAATTGCGGAATGGGCTCGATGATTCTATCAAAAACCTTAATCGTTGAATACCGTTCGCCACTATAGCACAAAATGTAAGTTGAAGCTCTATTATGCAAAACGAAAGACGTTCGTAAACACACTGCAGCAACATAGGCGCCTGGCTTAGGCACACACCCATCGGAAGTGGACTGATGCCCAGTGGCAACGTCTTTTGTGGTCCGATGAATCTATATTTATGGGTGTTGTTGGCGAAAATCGTCGGCGTACTTAGGACCAAAAAGGAAAAGGTCATTCCTGCCTGTTACCGACGTGCTGTACAGAAGCCAGCTTCAATAATGGTCTGAGGCTGCGTAAGTGCCAATGGATTGAGAAACTTGCACATCTGCAAGGCAGCGTTGATGCAGAAGCATATACTGGAATTTTAGAAGAACATATGTTCTTTCTCGGTGACGTCTTTTGGAACCCCTCCCTTTCCATTTCAACAAGATAATGCTAAACCCCGCACCGCTCGCATTACAGGACAGTGGCTACACAATAGACGAATTCGGGTGTTAAATTGGCCCGTCTGCAGTCCAGATTTATCCCCAATAGAGAATATATGGCGAATTATTAAGAGGAAATTACGTCAACGACGACCCCGAACAGTTCAACAGCTGAAAACCTTCGTGCTACAGGAACGGCAACAAATTCCCATTGTAATAGCACAGAAATTTGGTCTCATCTGTTTCTCGCCATTTTATAAAAGCACTGCAGCTGGTATATCAAGATGCAAACTTGCTGAATTTACGGTGCTTTTCATGTATCAATTATATCTGCGTGTAATACTTTGGATAATAGAATGTTTTGAAAACGAATGAATCATTTACAGTAGCCCTGTCCTTAGCACTCTTGAGACTATTAAAATGAACAATAAAAACAATTCCAATAAAATAATTTCTTTCTGACCATAATGATGTTGATGTCAATTGATGCTTATTATGAATTATGAATATATGTGAATGTACGTACTAAAACTTATGTATCAGTTCATTACAACATGATAACTTAAACCCACGAATCCTGTTTCGCTTCCACTTTACTATACTGCGTTCGCACTCAAGAGCGACCGCGTAATGGCCTCCGTGATTGGTTAGGCCATATCGCATTCTTTACATCATGAAGGAATGTGCATAATAATATATTCCCTTTTCAAACGACTTCATTAGAACCTTGGACTATTTCAAAAACATTAATTTAATACTAATTAAATTTTGACAAGTCCCAGAAATTAATGGATTAATATAACTCTCACTATAGTAATAATAATAATTAAAATTTCCAATATTACATTGCGCATAGAGAATCTCTGTGTGTACGCGTTTCTCTGCTTCCATTTCTCTGCTTTCATGATCGATGGCCCGCGGTGAGATGCCCGAAATTAAATCAACCAATCACAGAACCCATTACGCAGTCGCTCTTCAGTACGAACGCGGTATAGTTTTAAGCTTCGTAAAAACTAAAATTTATGTAAAAGAATACTAAAAATAGAATTTCGAAAGTTTTTAGCGACTACTGATAGTTGAGCTTTTGAAAATGGATATTACGCGGCTAATTAAATTAGTCCAGTAGCCGCATAGGACTGTGGGTAAAACCTCTACATGTAAAGGATTGTAGATTGCAGAGGGGTAGAAACTTGCAGCTTTTTTGTTCTTTCAAAATGGTGGTGAATGCGGCCAGTTAATTATCCAAGTGGCCGGTTTTGTCAGGAGGGCGGTGGTATCGTGCTTGCGCTTGCCATTAAATTTATTATGGTATTTATCAAGATCAATGGAAAAAATATTTTTTGTCATTAATTAATTGCCGAAGACGGCATGAGTATTATTCAATGCTCATAGACACGACATAACTAAGTAACATCTGCTAATCTGGACTGATCAAGACTGGTGCGGCATCTGGCGACCATGATTCCTGCCGGACGCAAAAATGTGGTTAGTTTCCACCTCTGGTATAATAATAGATACTATTATCTATCTCTATGGTAGATGAGTAGATGGGTTCCATGGTAGATTGGTTGTGGGTCAACTGGTAGGGTTAATGTGCGCCCGGCAAAGGATTGCAATTAAAGCTTTTATTAGCTAGAGACAGAGAATAAATTTATATACAAACTATTAGAAGTGCCGAATGGTGATAGAACATGCACTTACTGACGTAAACAATTGTGACGTAACGCAGATATGAAAAAGAGGTTATTGGAAGGAGTTCCGCCTGTCTGTATGTTGCTGTAAAATGGGAAAAACGCATGATATGAGCGAAAGAGGGATGACAATAGGTGCTGGGATGGCTGTCAATTACGGTAAGACAAATACAAATACAGAAGATTTATCTGAAAAGCAAACAAAATCAGCGACAGCTCTTCCTGCGGACGATGATCGCGGTTAACATAAACTAAGGAGGATCATAAAGAAAGCCAAACGGGCAACCATTCGTGATATAATGCCATAATGCAGTGGCAGTAATAAGACAAATGATTATTTTTATTTGTATTTCTTTTGATACCATTCACTGTGCAATAGGATTCGTCTGCAATAGGCATGAGAACATCGAACTGGAACGAAGGCAATTGGAGACAATTCCAATCACGATTTCAATTCTTGCCTGCCGACGAATAGTCCAGAATATGGTATCAACAGCAGGAGATTATGGATCCCATATTCAAGTCGGTGGAGATGTGTTATCTCTGAGACAGTGGCGTCAAACTCAAGTAGAAGCGAAGGCCGCAGCACTCACTGTCTATAAGATTCTTAATCGGGCGCAAATTAAAAATCATATTATCATATACACTAGCAGGAAAGCACATTTTCAATCTGCTGCGCTGATGCCCGAGTACGTGGGTTCGATCCCGGCCGAGGACGACGAGGATTTTTCAGGGGGAAATCCTGAGATCTCGCACTTCCTTCGGAAGGGAAGTTAAAGCCGTTGGTCCCGTGTAGTCGTTTGCCGGCTGCACGTTAAAGAACCCTTGCGAGGCAAAATTTGCGGCCCCTATAACGCCGTCCTGAAATGACCATAGCAGTTGAAGAGGACGTTAATACCAAACAAACCAAACCAATCTGCTGCGGATCGCACTGCCGCACGTAGATCGCGGGCTTTGAGTTTGACACCTTCGCTCTAGGGTATGTTTTCTCCGAAGGCACTTATTCCATTAATAACCACAATATACAGTATTTTTAAACGAAATAAGAAAGTTTTAGCATATTGCTGATCAGCAGGATAACGCTCTATGTCATACGGCTTGAATTGTCATAGAGCACTTGGAGTAGTATGAAAAAGACTTCCAAGTGTTAAATAAAATTCTCCCCCAGTAACTATACACGAACTGACGGTTGTCTCGCAAGTGGTTGGTCGTAAAAGCTGTAGAACATTTTCAGCCTTCGTTTTTTTTTCCATGCCACGTCAAATTGAGGTAATTTAGAAAACCAAGAGTGGTCTAACGCATCACTAGGAAAGCATTGCCAGTAATTTGTCATTTCCGTGAATATCAAAATTCTGTTATCAGATCGCAGACTTCAAGGTCATTCCGATAGGCGTGGCAAACGCTGAAGGCCTCTTTGTGTGCCAGATTGAAAAGGCTCTATAGTTCGATTCAGCTAAGGAAAAAACGGTGCGTCTTTAAAAATTGATGTTGATAGATAAGTTGTGCCTAGTGTGACTCATATGACCTTGACTAGCCTTTTTTTTAAGTGGAGCAAACACAGCAAAAGAGCTTTTTAATTTTATAAGCAATTGTTACTTTTTTAATAAAAAAAATCTTGTTGTTTTTAAAATCTAGTAACCATGTAATGTAAGAGAACGCAAAGGATTTCGGGAATGACAAGCACTTTCCCATTAACCTTTGCGTTCACAGGATTCTTCAACCGATAAGCTTTCAATGCTGACTGGTGTTTTTTTACGTGAACCGAACTGTAAATTGAAAAAAGAGGGGCACGCCAATGATCTGGTCGCTCTCAGATGCCAAAATTGTTCGACATGACCCTGACGGATTCAACATAGCATATGAAAATTCTACTAGATTTTTCGGCTAGATATGACCAGACTATTATGAACATATATCCAGGGTGTCTCACTTAAGTAAACTAATGACCAATTTCTAAAATACAAGTCTGCCAGAGTACTTTCAATGGAAGAATTACTTTTAAAGCGAGGGTTTTTTTATATATATTCCATTTCCCCAAAAACGACGCCATTTTCGAATATGGAAGTTAATTTTTTGAAATGTGCAATGGAAACCCCTATTTTTAATGGTATTTTCAGATTGTACACAACATTTCAGAATGTTTTATTCTTGGTGTTTTTCAAATGATCCAACCGTTTAGAAGATAGAGGCAGTGAATTTTTTCAAACTTCACTTCCATATTCGAAAATGGTGTTGGTCTTTTTTGAAAATGGAATACATAAAAGTACAATAATTCTTCCATTGAAAATACTCTATGGAAGTTGGCTATTGGTTCCCTTTATGTGATCGGCCTCGGTGGCTCAGTGGTTGCGTGATCGCTTCTGATGCCCGAGGACGAGGGTTCGATCCCGGCAGAGGGCGACGAGGATTTTTCAGGGGGAAATCCTGAGATCACGCACTTCCTTCGGAAGGGAAGTAAAGCCGCTGGTCCCGTGTAGTCGTTTGCCAGCTGCACGTTAAAGAACCCTTGCGAGGCAAAATTTGCGGTCCCTCTAACGCCTTCCTAATATGACCATAGTAGCTAAAAAGGACGTTAATACAAACCAAACCAAATCACTTTAGGTGAGACACCATGTAAAAAGAATTTACACCTGTTAAAACAGAGGGTGTTATTCACTTACAATAAATACAAGGAGTGAACGTTGGCTTGAAAAGATTTCTAAATTAATGAAAATAAGGACCTCTTTAATAGCGATGTTTAATTTTAAATCTTTAAAATTACGCTTCTGGCTAGTGTTTTACTAAATGCGTTGTTTCTTTAAGGTGGCATGAAGATCATCATAGTTGACAATTAAATTCTTGTGAATCTTAATATTACAATTATCCACATTAGTGTTTATTTTCGTTTAATTAAATTCTTGGGAGGAATTTCAATAAAGGAATCCTAAGGTTCAGAAAGTCATTTAGATTTTTTGGAAACGAATATAAATCAAACGCTTTGTGCCAGCAGTTCAAATTTTCTTCCTCGGTCTTGGTCTATCGATGCCCCTGGCATTTTTACTTTCTCGTAATAGAGGGAGGGGGAGGCCGTGACCTAGTGGGCTTTTACTGAACACGACAGTTCTGTGAAGTTAAGCAACATCTTGCACGGCTAATCACTGGATTGGTGATCATTAGTGACATAAAAAAAACTATCCCCTCGTGCTTCAGAGGGCACGTAAAGCCGTCAGTCCCTGCTGTTACTATCATCTGATAGTAGTCGTTATTAGGTCACCTGCAATGGAACGTGGATGCGGAAGGAAGGAGAAAGCCACCGCATTACTCTTTCCTAGTATAGTCCACGAAATGTCACAATCATTTCAAGGACACAACATCAGCGGACTTAAATGTCGGCTGAATAACTCATCATCATCATCGTAATAGAGAAAGTATTGTAATCGTCAAAAAATACGTCCAGGAGATTTTTGATGAATCTCGACGTTTTAGACCTCCCTGAGTCCGAAAAACACATTTTTGGAATTGTATCTGTGTGTCCGTATGTTCGTGAACATAATAACTCAAAAACGCAACGATGGGTGAAATGTGGTATTTGGTCCTCATACCAAAATTGTAGACCAATATCAACTTTTGGAACTAATCCATTAAAAAGAAGTATTACTTAACCTAAACACATACACGATTTTCTTCATATAAATAGGGCTTTAAATAAAGGTAAACAAATAAAATTAGTATAGGGCTAACAACAGAAGACAGAGAAACCACTAATCCACACAACGTATTCATCAGAATAAATTCGTTATGTGGATTAGTGGTTTCTCTATCTTCTGTTGCTTGATGTCCATCTGGCTCCTCATTTTTCGGTTTAGTATAGGGCTTTATAATTGAAGCGTTCAGAGCTAAAGTAGATCAAGTCCACAAGTACATGTATAAAATAAAGTAAGGATTAAAAAAAAAAAAATTAAAAACACACTTTAACGCCAACTATTGGTAAAGTGTTGTTGAACGACATTCTTCATATAAAAATAAAATTAATTAATTGCCAGTAATTGATCAAGTATTTAGTGGATTTTTTAATTGATTCATGTATTGTCATCAGGAGTAAGTAAGTGTGCAAAATTTCAAATCAACCGGTTAATAGGAAGTAACGTTAATATCGAATACAAAATTTTACCCAAACAAACAGACAGACAAAGCAATTAGAATAAAATGTGTCAAAAAGTTGTTTGTTGCGGATTAATACTTGCTAATGGTGTATATTTAAGTTGGTGTATGACCATTTAAGTTAGTCTTCATACTACACAATAAAAAGAAAATTATCCTCTAAATCACTTTAGGAATCAACTAGTGTTAATAAACTTTAACTTTGATTATCTCAAAAGTATAATTTATGGACTTGATCCATTTTAGCTCTGAACGCCTTAACTATAAAAGACAATAAGATATCAAATTTCAGGCGAATCGCACAAGCAGAATGGGTACTTTACCTGAACGCCTACTTCACATTATACAGGGTGAGGCAAAAGTCTGGTAATAGAGTGAATACCAGACTCGAAAAGTATTTGGTGTAGGTTAATGAAATTAAATATATTATTACTAAGCAGGATAGTGGCTACTTGGTAGTAACATTTTCAAGATGCAAGAAAGTGGTCATGAATTTTGGAAACTTATCTCCTAAATTATGACGGATAGAGGCATAGTGTCAATTACAAAGTTGTAGAGTACCCTTCAATGAAAAGCTGTCAGATTGGTGTCAATTAGATGTAATTTTTCCAGAATAGTTTAGTAATGATTCAACCACACTCTGGCTATCATTCATGCATCCTTCTCCCTGTCAATGGATTTTCCTGATGGAAGACAATATTCTCCGTTTTGTTTCCATATTGTGTAACGAAAAGTTAGTACCAGTGTCAGACCGCCGACTGCGAGCGAGAAGAGAAGCGAAAGAAGTCGACAATCCGACTGGTGTTGCTAAGAAAAGGGGGCAAGGAAGACAGCCGAGAAAGCGAGCAAGGAAAGAGAAAAGCAACCGCCCATCACCCGCCAGGAAGAATAGAACGCGCGGAAGCTTCGAGAACGGAGGAAAAAAGCGTTCATTGGAGGAACGAAGAGAAATGCAACAGGACCTCATTAAGAGGAGGAATAAAAGGTGGCAGCAAGAGAGAAAAGGACAGAAAGAGTTTGCCGATGGAAAAGAGCGGAACGAAAGGAAGGCGTTCATCCGAAAGGACTCTTTTGGGACGATGCCCGGAGACAAATTTCCCAATAAGAGGTGGAGATCCGAGGTTCGCCCGACACGAGAGAAGTTTCTTCGGCGAGAGGTTCTCCGAAGTCCCCATCGTCGGCCGAGAGAGGTTTCATGCTCCAGTGTAAGCATTTGAAATGTCTTCCCAAGCGAGAAGAGGATCGAACACGAAGAAGCGAAGGAACGTCTGTCCCCGCCCGTATCGACAGGCAAGCATATTTTCCCGTACATTCACGAATTATAAATTTCCCCAAGTGCCATACAACGAGTACCGAGAACCCGCTATCCAGTCGACTCTCATCACGGAAGCGATTTAACGGACTCTAATTCCAAAGTATGGGTAGGGAATACGAAATCAGCGAGCACGTCTTGCCAAGCCGATCTTAACGTTCTCAGACGTACTGAAGAGGACGAGAAGCTCCCGGTTGGACCGACTGCTTTAACGCCCGAGTGCGGAAAGCTCTCCACGTTTACCGATCATCAGGGAGGCCCTCCAACAACGACGGACAGCGATACCACAGCTAGCCCCCCGGACGACCGACTCGAGATCGCCTCGCCATGCAGTCCGGTGCACGACATTTCTCCGTCATGCAACAGAGCCACAGCAGAGGAGGAAATTTTCTTCCAAACTCCCAGCATCACGCCCAGCCTGCCTTCGGACGAATTCGACATTGCTGCGTTGAGATCTCACGCCGCGATCCGCGCTTGGCTGTCCCGACTCCGATGCAGCGTACTGAATTTCTCCTTCTCTAAATTTAAGCATAAACGAAACACAGTTTATTAGGATCGATAGGTCCTTATGTTTTCACAATGTGCGTCCGTCCGTCCGTCTGTCTGTCTGTTGGTGCCCTAGCTTTCGAACGCTTCCAAATTTTCGACTTCCGTTTTCGCCATTCGACAACTTAAGGAAATCGGAAGACTGAGTTCGTTGGTGGAAAAAATCGGTTAACTACTTCCGGTTCAAAAGGTCAAAAATAATATAGGGAACCACGTTTTTCACTATACAATTCCATGTATAAATGGCCTGTGCACTGCAAATGCTGTTCTCCGTTTGGCATTGCATAGCTAAAGCAGAGAAAAAGCTTGTGAATTAAGTGAAGACACGTGATCGTCTTCTTTAATGGTCAATATCAGTCAGAACTGGGTCAAGGGTATGTGGTTTAGTGGTACCATTATGGTCCACTACAAACTTTCAATGCTAACATATGGCATGTATTATATCACACAGCTTGAAATAACATGTCATGATTGAATATTAACGTAAACTTAATGATAGTCGAAATTGGTTCAAAGGAATCTGGATTTAGTGGAACCATTATGGCTCATTAGAACTTTCAATGCTAAGATATGGCATGTAATATATCAAACAACTTGGAATGATGTGTCATGCATAAATATATCGTAAAATTAATGATAGTCGAAATTGGTTCAAGGGCAGCTGGTTTAGTGGAACCATTATGGTTCATTGGAACTTTTTTTTTTATATTTTAATCCAATACGTCCATCCAGGGCCTGTATGGCCAGAGGCTGATGAGTTGGGTCCCTGGAGGGACCTGGATTAACGACCGCTGTATGATGGTCGCAGCAGCCGGGGAGGCGAAGATCGTGTCTCACTGATGGTCGTCCATCCAGTGACTAGCCGTGCCTGATGTTGCTTACGTTCCCTAAATGAATATAATGTAAAATTATTGATAGTCGACATTGGTTCAAAGGAACCTGGATTTAATGGAACCGTTATGGTTCATTGGAACTTTCAGTGCTAAGATATGTCATGTAATATATTAAACAACTTGGAATGATGTGTATGAATGAATATATCCTAAAATTAATGATAATCGAAATTGGTTCCAAGGCAGCTGATTTAGAGGACCCATTAGGGTTCATTGGAACTTTCAATGCTAAAATATGTTTTGTAATATATCAAACGACTTGGAATGACGTGCCATCAATGAATGTAACGTAAGATTAATGACAGTCGAAATTGGTTCCATGATGCGTTTTTTTATAGATACCATTATTGAACCATTGGAAACTTTCAATGCTAAGATATGGCATGTAATTACTTACGCCTTTTATTATCAAGAGTTAATTTGTGTTCTGCAAATTTTAACAATAGCTTGTAGCTAATCGTACGCTTCAATAGTACATGGTTACGTAGAAAAGTGTTAGCATTGTTTATGAATTCACCCTTACACAGAACGCTTCAACAATTAACGCTTATTTCATTAAACTGGAATGCTGCTACGTTAAAGAATTTTTATGTTTTAATCTATAGAGAATTGCTACTTTCTGCATTAAACTTTTCAGATAGTTTTAATCAGTTTGAACTATGCGTTTCCCTTAGAAGTATGCCTTGCTTAACAACCAGAGGCTTTCTTAGCAACCTCATCTAATCTTAAATCAAATACTTTCCTTTTTATTCTCGAATGCCTTAAAATTCTATCGGTCCTGGGCATTTCGGTTGCCTGACTTGTTAGATTAAGTATACGTTACTACTTTCTTCTGTCTATTGAACTCTGGCTAGTAAGGATAAAACGTTTTTAATTGCTCTTTCGACGTTATTGACCATTGCTATCGTATCCTGGTAATTATCTTTGTTTTTCTTACCACATGTTTGGACGACGACTGCCTAACCCGAAAGGGTCGCCACTTACTGAATCAGCGGTGCCCAGGATCTGAGGAACCAATTCACCTGGAGTCACGCACTATTTCAGCTTTGAAGCTCGCCTTCCACTCCGGACGTTCTATTCATGGATGACGTCAGCTCAGGATTCCCGACTTCTCTCAGCTGAACTTTGACAATTTCATTTGTTTTAATTCAAACTTGATTTATATCTTTGTATTTGTGACAAGAAATTAAACTTATTCAACGATTACTCTGCGTTTCACTCATCCTTCTTCTATACACGGCAGCTTATTAAGATATTAAGTATTATCGAAGTTTTTCTAATTAAAATGTCGTGATAACCAGGAAAATTCTGATGGTACTTAACAGAGCTGACCTCTTCAACTCTATCTTCTGACTTATTCATTGACTTTTCTTAGCTTCAGCTTTCCGGCGTATCTAACTCCACAAGGATCTTGAAACTTCGAAAAACTATCCTTGCGTTCTCGGCATTATACAGGGCGTCCAAAAAGTCTGGTAACGAGGCAGATACCTCAAAGCTGCCAGGTAGGCGAGATCTGATTAGTGTGGTTTATAGGTAATACGGGGGTGGGGAATTCATTGCCCCACTCAAATTTGACTTTGAACCCCAAATTCAAAGTCATCCATTTGCTAACCCGAAAACTATTAAAGATAGAGAAAAATTTCCAATTGTTACCCTGTAGAGCAACACCACATCAGTCTAAACACAATTTTTAATCACACCCTTCCCCTTGAAAGATTTTGAGAAAATGGGCGAGAAAGGGTCAATCGAAGGTCAGTTGGGCTGGCCAGGTTGGCTGAGGTTTCTAACACATTAGAATTGCAGTGAAGCACACGATTGGGACTTTTCTTTCCTTGAGTGACTCTTTCTCGCCCATTTCCTCAAAATCTTTCAAGGGGAAGGGTGTGATTAAAAATTGTTTTTAAACTAATGTGGTATTGCTCTACAGGGCAGCAATTGGATATTTCTCTATCTTTAATAGTTTTCGAGTTAACAAATGGATGACCTCAAATTTGGGGGTCAAAGTCAAATTTGAGTGCAGCAATGAATCTCTCACCTCCCCCCCCTATTACCTATAAAACCACACTCATCAGATCTCGCCTACTGGCAGCTTTGAGATATCTGCCAGGTTACCAGACTTTTTGGACACCTTTATACAGGATGAAAATTAATTCCACTGCCAAACTTGAAGAGGTAGTAGGGATAGTCGAAACAAGGTTTGGATTGTTTGGTATTAACGTCCTTTTCAACTGCCATGGTAATTTCAGGACGACGTTATAGGTGTCGCAAATTTTGCCTCTCAAGGGTTTTATAAAGTGCAGCCGGCAAACGACTACACGGGACCAACGGCTTTACTTCCCTTCCGAAGGAAGTGCGTGATCTCAGGATTTTTCCCCCGAAAAATTCCTCATCGCCCTCGGCCGGGCTGGAACCCGCGTCCTCGGGCATCAGAGGCGATCACGCAACCACAAACAACTTTTCTTTATGCCAGTTTTGCGAGAAAAATTTATTTACCAACACAGAACAGTTACAGCAGTTGTTCATGGCGGTTGTGGCAATTGAAGAGACCATCCTTGGTGAACTGTGTTTCATCAGAAAACAAAACAAGTTCACCAAACGCGGGATTGACGGCAACATTCCGAAGATACTAGTAGGAAAAGTGCACACGTAGTTAGTAGTCGTTGGGTCGCAAAACTGCACAGTCTGTTCCTGGTATGGATGTTGCTCATTGTCATGCGTGACGTTCTAGACAATTGTTTGACCGGACCTCACAGCATGTGCGACTGCACGGGTGCTTGTTGAAGGATCCTCTGCAAACCGTTGCAGTAACTCCTCTTCCACACGTCCTGTTCTCACATGTCTTGGAGTTCTGCTGTAACTGTTCTATGTTGGTAAATAAATTTTTCTCTCAAAACTGGTATAGAGAAAAGTTGTTTGTTTCGACTATCCCTACTACCTCTCCAAGTTTGGTAGTGGAATTAATTTCCACCCTGTATGCTTAAAAGTCTTTTCCGCTATGTGAACGAGAAAAGATAATTCGTATTTTTACGATCACTTTAACAGAGCCAGACTCATCGACAGTTACCTTGTATTCCCATTTTCTCCAGGTTTATACAGTAACATGTATTTCTCGTAGAGATCTTAGAGTTTGTTTTCCTTTCGATCACATGCCTTAGTAACAGTTTATGAATCTTCTTGAACTCCAAATTCTTGTGAGAAATGTTGTTTACAGTTGTGGGTGATACTGCTAACTTTTTAGCAATTGATTTCTGAATAGGGAGAATCTCATGATTAACAATCTTCTTATCTGTAAAGGGTCTTCGTCCTGATGAGTTTTGGGTGAGCACGTGATAACCTGTGCAAGCCTTATCAAGTCATTTGACAATATTGAAGACTCTCTTCTCTAAAATCAATCTACCATCATTTAACAATTTCGCTGTAGCAGCATTCTTCTTCAGAATGAGCACAAATGTACTCTTCTAACCAATGATCAAGTCTGTGTGTCATTTTAAGATAAAATAGGAAAAAACGTTGATCAAACTAAGGGGAAATTTTTCATTAAACTTCTGATGCTTGACGTGCAGAATGCTTCGAGTGACGACATAAGACAATTGAGGCACGGGCAATTTTTCCCCTTGTTTTTTGGAAAACGAAAAATGTATTCTGCAACTGTAGCGAAGCGCGTGATGCATGCATTGATAGATTTTTGAACAATTCCATAATGTGTGGACGATCAGAAGAAATGTATTCTGTACGCCTTTAGTTTTTGAATCTTTCCAAAAAAATTTATATTACTGCCTTATTTTTTTCTTTCATTTTTGATCCTCATAAACTTGCATGATTAAAATTTTTTTTTTAAAAGATCTTAAAATACGATACGAATACGATAAGCTACATATTCGAAGGAATTCACAATAATATACTATATATACACCACTTAAAGAAAATAGAAAACAGTAATTTAGCTTCAGTCTAGGTTTTCAGTCTATGACAAACAGAACTCTATGAAGAAAGTTAAAAATAATCATTAGAGTTTGGGTTACTGAACGTAAATTTGTCCGTGTTTTAATACAACATTAGTCAAGTACATGGTGTTCCGTTCAAACCATTTGCGTTCTTTATTATTGATGATAGATTACGGTTTGTAATTAAAAACAGAAAAAAGAAATTCTTAAAGAATTTTACTTTCATGACTTTCCTGTTGTTTTGTCGCCACTACCACGGTCACAGAAATGAAAATTGGTGAACAATTTTGTAAGAATAAAAACGAGGCCGCTTATGCAGTACTCAACACACTGTTATTTATGTGGAACTTTGAATAGTCCTTATATTCGTCAAATTGAATTTCACTTTCTCTTCAGATACACGAAGACGGACGGGCTCTCTAAGATTATTCTACAACAAATATAATCACTGGAAACTTTTCGTGTCATACGCTAATTGTTTTCTATCAGGTTATCTTCCCCCATACGCACAAAAAAATTTGGAAATGAATTTTAAGGAGTCACAGCTTTTTTATTACTTCCGTGTACGAAGTAAAGGAAGTATTGTAATCGGAAAAAATTTTGGTTTTCAGATTTCAACGGAGATATCCATTCTGACCATCCCTGAATCCATTTTGACTAGTTTCGGCGTGACTTACATACATACGTATGTGCCTTGCATAATTCAAAAACTATTAGCCATATATTGTTGAAATTTTGTGTTTAGGACTGCTGTAACATCGAGTTGTGCACCTCCCATTTTGATTGTAATCGGCTGGGCCAAAAATGTGTATTTGTGGTGTCCCACAACAGATTTTCTTACATGTCTATGGAGTTTTGTTTGGATGGAGCCGTTTGTGACATCAGAGTTTGATTGTCTCTTCTAAGAGGGTAAACAATGAAGATAAGAAATTATTGCATAAAGAAACAATGTAATTTAATAGACATACAAGGAAGTCACGTGGTGTCCAAAATTGAATTTGTAACAATGCATAGAATTCCGTGGTTCGGGCTTTTTTAGAATTGACAGTTCTTAGAGCGTAACATTTTCTTGAAAATCTTTAAAAATGAACAGTAACTGGAGGAGTTAGTAGACTATTGAGAAAAAGTGGAAAGGCGATAGAGGAAGCAATTCCTTCGCTCGGACGACAGTTGACGACATAACCGATAACAAAGCATAAATCTATCGAAATGCCACCGAAGAAATGAATGAGTATTGGTCAGAGAAGACAAAAATTATCTGGCCGTCGGAAACATAAGCTAGCAGACTATTGAGAAACTGAGCAAGTGGCAAGTGACCCAGTAGTCATCGAAGTTTCCAGGCGGCTGTCGACATTTTGGCCATCCCTGAATCCATTTTGACTAGTTTGACGTACGTATGTATCTCTCATAACTCAAAAACGATTAGCCGTAGAATGTTGAAATTTTGTATTTAGGACTGTTGTAACATCTAGTTGTGCACTTCCCATTTTGATTGAAATCGACTGGACCTAAACTGTTTAATGTAATTTAATAGGCGTACAAGGAAGTCGTGTGATGCCCACAACAGATTTTTTTGTATTATACTGGTTTGTTTCATAAGTGTTGGCCGATTTTGCTTAGCGTGAGCCCTAAGGTGCGTAATATTACAACAGAAAGTACAAATTAAGTAGGACTGGTCCAGATGTTTCTCCAGTAGTTTCACGAGTAACGGTGCAGACATTAACGCCATGGAGCAACGCGATGCCAGGCTAGTGATTTTGCGCGAATACAAAGTTGGACGATGTGCGAGAAACCGTTACTAATGTTAATGGAGCATGGTGTGCGTGCACGATAAGTGACAGAACTGTCCGTAGATTATTTGCGCAGTTTGCCGCTGGTTATATGGACATTAGACGGGTAGCCGGTAAAGTGCGATACCGAACAGTTACGACAGAAAGTGGAACAAAAACCTACACGATTCACCATGACGATCAAAAGCGATTCACCAGTGTCGATCAAAAGCTGGACGAATGATAATGCGAACAAAACAGTCGTCACTGGTGAATAGTGCAGGTCCAGTACTCCTCCAAGATGGTTTGTTGCAACCCTGCAAAAAATTAATGCTTTGGGGTACGAGATTCTCCTTCATCCTGCATATTTACCGGACTTGATTCCAACCGATTTCCAAATGTTTCGTAACGAGGGCACAATGAGAGCTGTCATTATTGCTATCACCAGTTTTTTGGAGCTTGTAATGCCGACTTCTATCACCGTGGCATTTTTTCATTGATGGCAGACATTTCACGTAATAAAATGTATTCTTTTCATTATTTCTGGTGTTCTTTTATTTCCATCAAATTCGGCCAGTTCTTTTGAAACAATCCATCAAATTAAAGATTTTTTCATACTAAATGAGGCTGGGCCTTAATATGATTTTTTAAAATTAAGGAGATCCTCCATAGGGCTGCTGCCCCCGCGACCCTAACGGATAAGCGGGTTTGAAAAGTAAGTAAGTAAGTAAGTAAAATTAAGATTAGGCAGGAAAAAAATATATTTTAAGGAGAGAAACAAACAAAAATGTTTTCTAAATTTCCTTATTTCAAAGATTTTAAAAAAGAAACTCCACAAGAATTGAATCTTTAAATTTCCATTCAACATTCAAGTTAATCCAACTGTTCTCTTTTACCCGATTCTATTACACGAGTTTTGAGTATTTCGTTCTCTTACAACTTTAATATCTGTAGATTTTTGTTGTTTACTCAAAAATTATAAATAAAGCAAAAAAATCTGAAACCCACACATTAAATGGTTGTCTTATGGCTTAATACGTAAAGGGAAATTATTATGCTTGACATCACCCTGAGCATTAAAAATTTAATTTTATTAGTAATATTTCCAGTTGTTGTACAGGGTATTTCAAAATGAATATACGGGGTTTTGAAGCTTCGTAATATTTATTATATTTAACTTACAGTTATAAATAATACATCAAATGAAAGAGCAACTCAAACAGTTTTGTTGGGACACCTGTGGCATAACTCAATTCGCGATTGTTTAAACGTCGTTGCTGGATTGGACAAAAGGTGCCGAATGACAGAGCTTGTTTCGCATGGCCTCCACGATCACCCGATCTGAAGCCATGTGATTTTTACCTTTAGGGGTTAAATATTGTTAAATATTATAGAATAATGAACAAAAAAAATAATTGGAACAAACCGTTCCCGTGATCTCCACTTACACGCGGAAACTGACGTATTACATACAATAAATATAAATTCTATATTTGATATCAAATAAATATAAGAACATTTAAAGATTACCCACACAGAATTTCAACCTGAATTGAATACAACATAGCTCTGGGGGTTACGGTAAAAAAAAACTTTGACAATCCACAACACACATTCGGTACTTCAGAATTGCTCCATCAACTATAAAGCAAATCCTGTCACTGGTACTGGTCCTTTAACACAATTAATCTGTATGACGATGGCATCTAAAACAGCCTACACGCACCGCGCAAAAACTTGGAAAGCGGCGACGCTAAGTGTTTATGCCCTGGTCCAATCCCACAGGAAAACTGAGACAAAACAAAACAAAAAAAAAAAGAATTAATACTGGACTTAACAATGCTATGTTAAAGACGCGGACTTTGATAAGTTAACTAAGCCCTTAAAGAAAACTGTAAATAAATTAAGCCTCGGAAAATTCCGCTCCATAATGCAACGTAACGCCATGAATCTTAGTTATAAAAATTAAGAAGCTATGAGCGTATATAGGCGCTTAACATATAGACGAGCGGGAGATTCTGGGAGATAACGAGAGAAACGACAGAGCCAAAAAAAAATTCACTGAGCTAGCTTACCTGTCATACGGGGCGAAGGCACCGAGACTCTCTGTATAAAGGCGGAAATCGTCCAGGGAAATATTTCTATCCAGCGTTCCTCTCTTGAGAAACCAGAAATGTCCGTCGCTGTGAAGTGGGCGTGGCGAGCCCACTCGTTCACGTCGGCGACGACGACCAAAGTTTTGGCGACGTAGCAGGAGAAAATTCCATGGCAAAAGATGACTTCTGAATGAAGACGAAGTGAAGGGGCCGGGCACTGGTTCTCTTTCGTACAAAACGTCTTTGCAATTTCTATCCGGACGACTAGAAGTTCGTACGTCGACCTTCAGTTCTGAAACATCCAGCTCGAGCTTTGATGAAGGAGATTCTGCATGAAAAACTACAGGAAAGGGCGCATTAGCACTATTGATCTGCGACGCCGAATTGCGTGAGAACACACAAGTGTCTCTGGCGATCACTTCCAGTCTTGCACTCGCTCGGAGAATTTCTTCTCCTCCTTTCTGAGTTGTAGCTTGGCTTGGGCGAAGAACTTTCTCGTTTGATGAAAATTCTTGGAGCCTCTCGCTGGGCAACCTTCTTGTCTCGGCCCCTGTCTCACTCTCCATTAATCGTATCTCCCGCTCCACCAGTTCTCTTTTGCGCTTCCTTCTGCGCCGTTTACGCACCTTCCGCCCCCGCCTCTCTTTGTCAGAGATCTCGCCAGCTTCTTGAAAATACGCTTATCGCTGTCAAAGGATGGTGCCACACGAATTCCAACATTATTATCTAGCAGACGTCGCCTGCTAGTAATATTAGAGCCCGTATATGTCACAATACTTTGTGACACAGTCGTGTTCAAAAGGGGCATATCGTTAATCAAGCTAAGCTCTATAAAACACTTTTGTCAATTTCACATTGGGGAAAACACACAACAAGTTTTATGTTGGCATTGAACATCCGTGCATGGAAACAATAACCAAAACGGTCACTCCCCCAAAAGCTGTCATCTTACATGGGCAGGACTATACTCTGTCCAACGAAAGTTGGAGTGGGCGTGTCCAGTTAAACTTCCTATTTCAATTGTTAGATATTGTTGATTCTACTTTGGCAACAATGTCTAACAATTGAAATAGGAAGTTTAACTGGACACGCTCACTCCAACTTTGGTTGGACAGAGGATAGTTGGCTTTCTTGCAGTGGTAGGGATATTCATCACTCATGAAGGAACACTGCTGTTGTGTTCGAAATGTCTCAGAAGTCTGCAGTCGATGCAACCATAACCAAAAGCGCAAAATGACACTCAACACGTAAGAATTAAATTAAATTTGCAAAACAAATTAATTTATCACACTAATAGATGCTTTTACTATAAAGCCACTTAACATGCGGTTCTCATCAGCGGGATTGCCTTTAGGGTTATGGATTCGATCGTAACACGCTCTTCTCAACGCGCATTAACACGGCCTTCTCTGTCCGTTCCTCAACACCGAACTCCATAAAAAACATCCTCTTGTAAACAAGCAAAAAGCAAGAATGAGTGAACAACATTGTACAGGTGAAATACAACTGGTTGACAGTGAATAAGCGCAATTCAGTAAAATATGATCTTACGGAAACAGAAATCGAGAGCCCAAAAGAGTCCGAAGAAACCATTTTTGTAATTTGGAAATTCGTGTAAAATTTCAAGAAGTAGATGAACCCCAGAATATAATACTGAAACAAAGAGAAGAATGGATTCATGCGTAGTACAAAAGTAATAGAACTATGGGGGTGGGGGGCAGAAAAAGAAATCTAGTGATGATACCTTGTTTTCTATTTAAGTTAGATAATAACATATCAATATGCGCATCCCAAGAAAGATCGTGGGAGATTACAATTCCCAAATACTTGAAAGTAATGACTGTTGATAGAAGTTTGTTATCATAATACTAGCTGTTGTGCCCGGCGCAACCGAGCAGAGGCAGTAAGCAACATTAAAGACATAGTAAAAGAAATATATTTAGTAACTCGCATGTCCAGGATCTGCCTTGGCATAGTAATTCTGAATTGCGACTGAATGGGGGTATTACAGGTAGAAGTTACATTTAGATCCAGGCCTAGCTTGAACATTGAATGTGCCGTTCGCCCGACCAAAGTGCTGCAATTCCACTCGTTGCCGTTGCCAGGGCAATTTTGCCTTCCAATGAACAGTCGCCAGCACTTTTTCCAGCAAAAATGATTTATCGGTTTCGCCAGGACTGTCTAATAACAGAGTCTCCCTTTCTGGCGTCTTATTGCGTACCGCATTTAATATATGACTGTACACAATCAGCTGTTATTCATTTAAAAGGCGATATTTGATCCACCAACTCTTGGAATCTTGCCCGAAGGAAGGCAGTCTCCAGCGACACCAGTGGATTTGAATCCTGGAACGCTTCAACTTCTTGATCAGTGAGCTGATGCAATTGAAGCATCCCTGGATAATCCTTGAGTCGGCGTTCATTGTTCGTCAGATATTGGTCCAAATCTCTTAATGAGAGATACAGCACTCGAAGATTGGTTGCTTCTGAGTTGAATTGATGCTGATGGGTCTTCTGGCAACGCGTCTGCACAACTATTCCACATTCGCTTAGGTTCCTGAGTTGTCAAATCTGGAAAGCAATTGCTTCACGCATCGCAGCGCAACGATGCCATTCCTCATCGCCCTTTAGCACCTTAGAGCTTCTGAATCCTCCTGGAAAGTATTTAGCAATACACCAACAACTCTTCGAAGATCTTCAAATGATTTTGGACCACGAACATAGCATAGCAATCAATGCTTTTGACTTGCATACTCCGTTGGATTCGCATAGGCTTCTTCGACTTCCGAGATTGTTTGAAATTTTCGCTTCTTCGGCGCTATTACCCTATTCACTAGGAATCATTAATCACACGCATCAAACAATTATCGAGCTATTTTTCGAATCTCCCACACGTAAAATTGAAGCAGATAATTATTGTTATATTGTTAAAATGAAAGGAGATTTTTTAATTGTTTTCTTTTGTCGCGTCATTTACTTTTGTTACGAGGCTAACGAGAAATACAGGCCCCGGCACTGAAAAGTCACCTGATCAAAATAGGTCTAGCAACAATCCAACCTTCATTGTTTCCAACAAAGCAAAAACACTGATTGTTAAAATACAAGATGGAAACAATGAAAGTTACATTGTTAATAGACCTATCTTGGTCAGGTGACTTTTCAGTCTTTCTCGTTAGCCTCGCTTTTGTTAGCATTAAAGCCCGTCGTAGGGCGGGTACCCAACAGTCGAATCTGTAAATTTGATTTTACTTTACTTACTTACTTACTTTTCAAACCCGCTTATCCGTTAGGGTCGCGGGGGCAGCAGCCCTATGGAGGATCTCCAGCGATCGCGATCTTCCGCCATCAGGCGCATGTCCTCCCTGGTAATACCCAAGCGACTCGAACCCAGATTCTCCATGTAGTCTAGCCACCTGGTTCTAGGCCGACCTCTTGGTCTCTTACCCACCGGCTTGGAAAATAACAACTGCCTAGGAAGGCCAGTTTGCGGCATGCGTATCACGTGGCCATATCAGCACAACTGAGATCTCTCAATGCGGAGAAGTAACGGCTCAACTCCTAAAGACTCCCTTATTGTGCTGCTGTGCACTCTATCTAGTAGGGTAACATCTGCCACACCTCTCAGAAATCTCATTTCGGCCGCTTGTACCCGCGATCGCACTCTTTCGGTCATTACCCAAGCCTCATGACCATATGTGAGAATGGGGACAAAGATAGATTTGAAGACGGAGAGCTTGGCTTTGTTACCCAGCTCGCGTTTCGTTACCACGGATCTCCACAGTTCACGTCTGACACAGCTTGCTGCACCGATCCGAGCATCCACTTCTTTCTCCTGCCGTCCATCACTCGTGAATGCAATCCCGAGATACTTGAATTTCTCCACCTGTCTCAATGAGGCTCCCCTAACATGGAGAGCGCACTGAGCAGGCTGTCTTGAAGGGACCAGAACCTCAGTTTTAGCCACACTGATCTTCATCCCAGCTTTTTCACATTTGGCTGCAAATCGGTCTAGTGCATGCTGAAGGTTCGTGCGAGAAGACCCAAGGAGGACAAGGTCGTCAGCAAAGAGCAACCTCTCCACCAGGCAGTCGCCCACACAAACATGCTCATCGCCTCGGCTGCCCCTGTCTATCCAGTCCATAAAGATAATGAACAAGAGGGGCGACAGTACGCACCCTTGGGGGAGTCCAACACCCACGGTGAACGGTCTTGACTTAATGCCATTTTTGTTTTAGGTCGTTCATTTTTGAGTTATGGGTCTTCAAAGATAGCGAATTTACCCTAATTTCGCATACAATTCGTTAATAATAACGTTAACACACGGTACAGGGATTCTGAATTGATTGTCAGTGTTATGACAGTGTTGCCCAAAGTCATGACTAGTCTAAATAAAAATCTACAGCAATTTGTGAAACTTAACCTCAAATCATAGTATTTTACAACTGGTAAACGTAAAGGAATTATAAATTAATGAACATTGATTTCTAATAATTAATAAAAGGTGAACATAATTATTAATCACAATTTATGGAATCTTAATTCACATTAAATGCTCAAAGTGGCCACCGTCAGTATCGAGACAAAGACGAGCGCGATGAACAAGATTGTTGCAAGCTGCTATTGCCATCGCGGGTGATGCTATTACACTGAAAATCTGCAACGATTTATAGTGGTGATGTTCAGAGTTTCAGTGTAATTTTAGTTATAATGTTAATAGTAAATGTAATTAAACAAAATTTTAAATAAATACGTATAGTAATTAAGGAAAAATGTCAAACAATAGACTTTTTAAGTATTTCATTTAACATTTTATTCTTTTCATTATAATTGATATTTATACAAAAAAGTCATAGAAAATAGTGGAAACTCTTATTTTTTTACTTACAACTGAATTCCCTTGAACTCCAGCCCATAAATTTATTTTGAAAGTCATGGCGGTGGGTAACGCGCTCATTCTCTGATGCCCAATACCTTGAATTATGTTGGTTGAAGAACCTTCATTGGTGAAGTGACATTCATCCGAAAATGTTGTGCACAAAGTTTCCGTCCTCTGCTTGTTTATTTAGAAACCAAGTACAAAACAAACGTCCTTGTTCATAATCCGTAGGTTGTAAATTTTGAACTTTCTCGTAGCGGTACGGATATATATTAATTTTCTTGAGTTGTCGATGAACGCTTGGTTTGGAAATGTTGAGTTCGGCTCCCAATTTGCTTACACTTAAAGTTGGGTCTTCTTCGATGCGACGCTCAATAAGTTCTTCATTTCGAACATTAATTTGTCTTGGCCGTCCACCGCGATTAATTGGCATTGTCACCCCTTCTGTACGTACGCGGTGAATTAAATGTAGCACAACATTTATTGAAATTCGCGGGCGAATAGGGAACCGCTCTGCCCAAACATAAGCTATAGCATTTGCACTTCTATTGCACTCGCCGTACAAAACTAATATTTCGAAATAATCTTCTTTACTTAATTCCATTTTTACTAACAAGGAGAGGGCCCCCAACGAACAATCGAGTTTTCTGATGCCCTTTGGTAGGATGGTAGTCTGATATGCCCTTTTCGTAAAACCAAGTGCGCAGCCTCCAACTTGGCCCTATTTTCGAGAAAATCCCTTTTAAAGTCTGTCTTATATTACTAGTGTAAACTGCATTTCGACAACTGTAGATGTATTATCACAACGGCGAGCAGCCAAGTAGTTAACGTACGACTCACGAGATCGTGGGTTCGAGTCCATGCGTTGACTTTTTTTTTTTGTTTTAATTTTTATAACGCTGCTTTTAAAGACATCAAAATCTGCCTGAACATAAGAGGAAATGAAAAGTTAAACATTAAAAAATTTGTTTTTTCTTTAAAATCGATAAATGTTTATGAATTATTTACACTTTTATAACATATATTATTATCATAATTAGTTGAAAATGTGTTCCTTATTGCTCTTACTTGTTAGAAATATTTTTTTCACTATAACAACATATTAAAACAGAAAAATATATTAAAAAGTGAACGATAGCACAGTTACAAAACATTAAAAGAAAACGAAGAAACAGAGCCTAACACGAGTGGATTCGAACTCGAGATCTTACGGTTCGTACGCCACGACGTTACCTGTTCGGCTGCTGCTGTTGTAATGATTGTCAAGGTACAGTTTACACTAGGTATATAACAGACTTTAAAAGGGATTTTCTCGAAAATAAGGCAAAGCTGGAGGCTGCGGACTTGATTTTACGAAAAGGACATATCAGATTACCATCCTACCACAGGGCATCAAAAAACTCAACTGTTCGTTGGTGCCCTCTCCTTGTAAGTAACGATTAGCGGCATAACAATTAAAACAAGAATAATCGGCAACAATTGACACTATTTAAGTCAAGTTTAAAAACGAATTGAAAAAGGAATTGTAAGCGAAATTAGGGTAAATTCGCTATCTTGAAGACCCATAATGTCTTTAGTTTTTTATGTAGAATACGCTCACGAAGTTTTTTATACCTATTGTGGGACACTCTGTATATAGATACTGATAAAGTATTAGAGATGTCACGCTTATTGCGCTGGTAAAATACCATGGTCTTGGTTTTCTCAGTGTTAACCCGAAGCATGTTTTTATCGGACCAAACTTTAGTTTAACTAGAACATCATTAAGCGAAATAACTAATTCAGTAATATCTTGATTCGCCGCAATAAGCGTAACAACGTCAGCATATAAAATATCTTAAGTGGAATTGGAAGCCGGTAGGTCATTAATAAAGAGGCAAAAAAGAAGAGGTGAAAGAATAAAGCCCTGGGGTACACAAAGATTGCGCTTAATCATTGAAGAAGAAATACCTGAAAGCGTTAAGAAATAAGAGCGATTCATAAGAAAGTCCTTCAGCCACAAAAATGGGGTCCCTCGTAAAACCGTACTGGTGCGATAATTTATAGGAGACGACCTACTGGTACCGAATCGAAGGCCTTTGCAAAATCAACAAAAACAGCCGCCGCGAAGCTACTGGAAGCCATTTCAGATGAAGTGTATTCCAAAAGATCGTAGCAGGTGGTTTCTACATTTCTCTTAGGGACAAACCCATGTTGGCATGGTGAGATCAGATTACACTCGTAGATAAACGGTGATAACCGCATATGGAAAAGCTTCTCATAAACCTTAGCTATAGTAGATAGACTGGAAATAGGTCGGTAATTATTCATTACTGACTGGTATTTATTCATTACTTTATTATTACAAAAGTTAGAAAAGTACTTACCTGATAACCTTACTGAACACAGAATCGAGAAGCATTAATAAAAGAACTTTTAAAACTGATATGTGAAAGCGAATTAATAAATTATTGAATTCGCCCGACGTCTGGAACATTTGCAATCTCGAGTTTTTCTTCTCTTCCAGGTTATTTCCCATTATTATTATTATTATTATTATTATTATTATTATTATTATTATTATTAATCATTTTAATATTTATTACAAATATTGAGATAGCCACAAAAAGCTGAAAGCTTTAAAAAGAGTAGCCCCAGAAACAACACAAAAAAGATTTAACGAATAAAAATAACAAGGCAGAATACAAAAATCGCCAATATCTCTCATTATACAGGGCGATTCAAATCGTGTGTAAAACAGTTTAAGGGGGGTATTATAGAGGTCAAGGTAAACACAAAAAGTCCTATTAACATGGATCCAATTTTTATTTCTTTTCAAGTTACAAGAAACGTTCAAAGTGGCCTCCTTGAGCCTGAATGCAGACATTGCACCGTCGAATAATACGTTTGTCATTACCTCATGATCACGTCTAATTTCGTCAGTCGATGCTATTATTCTGGCTACTAATTGTGCCTGTGTGTCTATTTGGACACTGTACACCATTTCTTTCAAATGTCCCCACAGATAGTAATCCAGTGGATTAAGGTCTGGTGAGCGATGTCGCCATGCTATGGGTCCATTGCGCCCAATCCATTTGTTAGGGAAGTGCATGTTAAGCCATTCAGTAGCAACTCTACCAAAATGAGGAGGGGCCCCATCGTGTTGGAACCACATCTGTTGAGAATTGCAAGAGGTGTATCTTCTAAGAGTCCATGAGTCACTACTTGAAAAGAAATAAAAATTGGACCCATGTTAATAGGACTTTTTGGGTTTACCTTGACCTCTATAATACCCCCCTTAAATTGTTTTACACACGATTTGAATCTCTCTGTATACAGGGTGTGGCAGATATTTGAGAACACGTGAGCGTGATGTAATAGTCAATAAGTCATACTATTTAACAATTCCGAAACGAGGTAGATAAACATGGCGGATCTAAAGATAACCCAGCAAATGAAGCGAAATGCTGTCATCGTCTCCTTGGCTGCAGGACACTCCGACTCCGAGATTCCTGCATTCCTGAAAGTCGCCCGCTCGTTCGTGTTCGAAGTTCAGGGAGAACTGGACGGTGCCAGTGGTGATGTGCCAACCGTTTCACAGAGGAAACGACATTGTCGGCACTCGGACCGTAACAGGACGCCGGAATTCATCCGTTCTGTCCAACCTGCAGTCGATGAGGACCCTGGGAAGTCCATAAGGGCACTCGGGAGGAGCTGCAGGGTAATGAGGCGACTATTCGACGTGCAGTGCATGAAGACCTCCGTTACAAGTAGTATGTGTTGCAGAAGGGACAGTTCATGTCCAAGACAACTAAAAAGAATCGACTGGACAGGCCAACGCCCTCCTCAACAAGCTGAAGCATCCGGAGGAACCTTCACGACCACATCCCTCCCAACATGTGGTCCCCAGCTCCCCTGATCTCAATCCTTTGGACTATTACGTGTGGGGCGTCGTTGAGTGGGATTCCAACAAGCATCCACACAACACTGTTGAAGCTCTCAGGACAGCTATTGTGGAGGCAATGGTAGAAATCCAGAAGACCACCTCATTGCTGCCTGCCAGCGGTTCCGACAGCGTGTAGAGGCTGTCATTGCGGCAGACGGTGGTTTTATTGAATAACAATATGTATTTTGTAAAAAATGTAAATTGTATTAAAGGCTCTGTGGTATCTTAAGTGTCTGCTCCTTCTACCTGCGGACGTCGTTTTGTTCTCAAATACCTGCCGCACCCTGTAGTATATAAATTAATAAAAGATGTACACGAAAAACTACTCATTACATTAAAATTTATTTTAAAGTTTGTTGTTATTCTTTTCTTTAATAAATCAGGACTTTCATTCTATATTCTCATTATCATGTTGTCAATGTTTTTGCAACCACTATTTTTATTGTATTTTCCAAAATGTAAATTATTTTTTAATCTGGTATTATACGAGTGAGAAGAACTATTCTTGTTATAATGAGATTTTTATTCTTTTATTTCTCTATACATTTATATAGCTAATGAAAATTTAAAAATTTGGTTAAATTTTAAAATATTTAAGTTTTTCAAATAATTATGAGTTGAAGAATTATATGGTAAAAAGTACATAATTCTAATAAATATTTTTTGTAACTTTACAATAAGAGCATTTAACTTAACAGTCAAATTACCCCGACATTATGTTACCATACAAAAAGTAAGGATAGATAAAAGCATAATATATTAATTTACGCGCTTGAAATGAAATCATTTTTCTACATCTGGCCAATGCTTCAATAAATGGAGAAAGTTTCTATACTACATTACAAACTTGCTTAGACCAACTCAGATTATCTTGAAACCATGGACCTATTATTTTGATTTTTTTTTAAAGTGTGTATCTCCTACGGCTTAGTACATACGATTTGCATATATCCTAATTTGCATGTTAACAACACTGTATGTGCCACCATGAGAAAGAGCACCATCGATTTCCTATTCACTCCTTTTATTGGAATTTGCATAACTACATTTGTATTCAAGATAGAAGGAGGGGGGGGGATACAGAATTTTGATTCACCCTGTATAAGTGAGGCATTAGATAGTTCTTATGAAGTTGCTTTGATATTGGACATTCAAATTTTTTGAATCATGATCTGCTTTTGACATAATTGTACATATGTTATCACATAGCTTTTGACATATGGCTTCAGAGGAGTGTTTTATCTTTTTTTTGAAATCATTTCTTATATATATATTAATTAATGGTCATCTTATGGTTGTTAATGGCGCGATTTCTGCAAATTCCCCTCAGAAATTTGCGAAACATTTAAATTATTCGAGATTATTTTTTACATAGGAATTAAAATATAATTAGAAATTCACATTACATCGCCGAGAAAAGCTTGCGCTGTTGCGCCAGTAATTCAGGCTATAAAGACATTGGAAAAGCTTCGACATGTGAAATACCTTTCCTTTGGGCTAGATTTCTCTGTGGGGGGGGATATTCTTTCAGCACTTCAGACCGGATTTCTCGCATCACCTGAGCTGGGCGTGTTGGCTGGGGCTTGTTTCTGGTCTGCTTCTCTGCTCGTCCACGTTCATTAGATGGTCGCAATTTGTTCTTTTTGATTATTCGACCCACAGTAGCTTTGGATACCACAATACCATTTCGTTTGCATAATTCAACAATGTACGAAAGACTGAAGTTAGCGTCGGAAAGGCCAAACCTATACCCTTCCCAAAAAGCTGTGATTTTGGAAGCCATGTTTCAGCACGAAATGTCCCAAATAACAGCAACAAGTGTATACAAAGCTAATCCCCATGAATAGTGGACGAGTCATGCAAATCACATTCCGTCAAGGTCATACGCGGCGTTTAAAGTCGTCTCATTTTATCTGAATCAACCCTCCGTACAATCCACACTCGTAATCGTATAAATTAATTTACATTTGTTCTCTTTATTAAAAAATCCTCTTTTATAATTTGATTTGGTCTATTTTATCATGTGAAAGAATGCGTTGAATAAAACGTGTTGTTCTTCTTCAATTTCATCTTTATTATTCATTTGTCTGTTCTTTATAATTTTTTTACACTGCACAGCGCCACCTTTTCTCGGCGACATTTGATTTATAATTTTTTTTCGAGAAATCCTTCTTTTTATGACACCATTAGTTCCCCTACCAAATTTGGTGTCATCGAGTTATAGTTCCCCCGGTTGTAAGATTGAGCTCTAGATTGCTCCAAGTATAGTCAGTTTAATTAGTTTGGTTTGGTTTGTTTGGTAATAGCGTCCTTTTTAACTGCTATGGTCATTTCAGGGGCCGCAAATTTTGCCTCGCAAGGGTCCTTTAACGTGCAGCCGGCAAACGACTACACGGGGAAGTGCGTGGTCTCAGGATTTTCCCCCTGAAAAAATCCTCGTCGTCCTCGGCCAGGGTCGAACCCGCTTTCTCGGGCAGCAGAGGCGATCACGCAACCACTGAGCCACCAAGGCCGATCAGTTTAATTACAAACACCCTGTAAACTTAAAATGTCCGCTATAATCTTTTGGATTAAAAAAGACATTGGCGACCAAATAATATCCGTTTTTATCCAGTTTAGGCTATTTGTGTTCATAAATCAGACAAACATTAAAAAAATATTTAATATATTTTACATTTCACCTTCAAAAATATCACTCAATGATTAATTAATGGTATATCATTTTAGGGTTTATTATTGATATTAATGGCATAGTGAAGAAATTAAAGTATGGTATTTACTTAAGAATAGTATTTCCAGAAGCAAGGTCTGGAAGATTAAAGGTATATAAATATGGTCCTGAACTGCCAAGTCACAGTGATCGGGTAAAAAAAAACAGAGATGCGATCGGAATCAACGTGCTATATGGCACATCTCAAAACCAAAACAAAGCAGACACCCTTTCACACGTGCAGTAATAGTAGTTCGTCCCGCCCGCCATTGAATAACCAAATTCACCAACACGAAAAGCGGGGTCAATTAAAGCGAATAAAAGAGTCAGGAGGAGAAGAATATATATAGAGAGAAAACAACAAAATCAATTACGAGTGGAAGTTTCGAGGCCAAAGAAGACGGAGATGCTTTCCCAGTCGACGTGAAGAGACCGAACAGAAGTCTCATCGAAATAATCACGAACAGACGAACGATGCTCCGTTTCTAGACACGAATGTGCTGTTAGTACAAATCGGCCAAAAGCATTTCAAAGAGAAGGATGCAAAGGTTCAAAAAAAGGCAAGTTGATACAAATAATCATTTTGTAACTAGTCAACACACATTTTGTAACTCTGACCACACACAGTGTTCTTAGTAGCAATTTGTATGTAGAATCCGAATCTGCTTTTAGATTTTTTCTATCAAATCACATTTGCAAGTTATGCACTTCGAGACTTCTATGTTAAAGTAATGGATGTGAAGAGAAACGTCTGCAGTGTTAAAGTATCCATATTTTGGGGCCGCAAGAAAATTTATCCAGGCCCCAAACACTGAATAATTTTAAAATGTTTCATTGAAAAACAAAGGAAATCTGTGCGTGCTAGAGAAATTTCAAAATTATATTCGTAATAAGCAGAAAAAATACTACCAAAAATCACCCACTTGAATTTGGTTAAAAGAAAAATCTTAAATTTTGTTGGCCAGTGTAATTATTCCCCATTCAATTTTCTGGGCTCACTCCCAGTAGCAGACAGTAATTTATTTCTCACCGAGTTAAACAGTGACGAAGAATTTGCTATTCGTGAAGAATGCGATCCAGATTCAGCTGTGTAAGGAGACAGGCTTCAATTTCTACCTCCAGCTCTGGAAAGATCTTCTTGCCCTGCCTTATCCATATCTGCCAACCAAACTTGTTAAGAAAAGCTGGCACCTCGGCCCAAAAATGCTGACATGTCATTAAAAAAAATCTGGCACCAATAAACTATGTAGAGTGTCTTTTCTAAAGTAAAGCAATAGCCAACTTCTAAAATACAAATCTGATAGCGTACTTTTGTAAGAATTGTTGTACTTTTATGTGAGGGTTTTTTTATGTATATTTCGTTTCCAAAAAAAGCCGACGCTATTTTCGAGTATGGAAGTCAACTTTGAAATGTGCAATGGAAACCCCTATTTTAATGGTATTTTCAGATTAAACATAACATTAGAGAAATGTTTTATTCTTGATGCTTTTTCAATTGATCCAACCGTTTAGGAGATAGAGACACTGAAAGTGTCGTGTGTTTGGATTTAAAGAAAAGGCAAGAAACGGAAATTGTTCATCAATTAAACAAAAACAATTGTTGAACATTTTAACAACTTTATGTATAACCAAGGATTTATATTAAGCAGTAAGTATTGAAAGAAAATCCAACCATGTATTTATTTCCAAGTGTGCATTTATTTATTTCTTTCTGTTTTTGCCTTTTCTTTAAATTCAAACACACCACACTTTCAGTGCCTCAATCTCCTAAACAGTTGGATCAATCGAAAAAAACGCCGAAAATAAAACATTTCTCAAATGTTGCGTACAATCTGAAAACACCATTAAAAATAGCGGTTTCTATTGCACATTTCAAAGTTGACTTCCATATTCGAAAATAGCGTCGGTTATTAGGAGCTTTAGCATAAAAGCTACTTATAAGAATGCGCCCTTGGTCTGTACGTGTATCCGGCCGTCCGGCCGCCGTTTGCACGATAACTTGAAAACGGATTAACTTTTTCAAATTCTGTTTTCAGAAATATGACCATCAAAGTCTTAGCTCGGCCGTATCAACTTTTCAGAATTTTTCGTGGACCCCTTCAAGTCGAATTCACGTGCTAAAACAGTGACTGTAAAGAATAGCAAGATAAAGGCATGTCATATAACAATCGATTTGTCAAGAAGGAATACATTGTTACTTTCTGTTCATCTTTTAGGCATTATTGACATCGGCGCGCGCACGTGAAATCGCTTTGTGGACGCACGATTGCTCATAAATTATATCATTAAGTAGCGGAAGAATGGAGCTAGTTATTGTTTTTATTTTGCCCGTCCCCTTCATAATTTCTACATTTTTTGAGGTAGAAGGTTGAAATTCGGAATGTGCCTTACTATACCATGTTCACCTTCACTATTTCGTTTGGTTTTGATTGGTGTACTGGCGTCGGAATTACGGGGGTGGGATTCAGAGAGGACAAAAGAACTCTGTGCTATTTAGGTATGTAAAGGAGTGAAATTCAGTATACAGATTCCTCTAGGCAAGATCTACACTATGAAGTTTAGGCCCAATTGTTCCAGTGGAGTCGAAATTGCGGGGGTGCCGGTCGCTTGGTCGTTAGAACTATGGTAACATATGGCATGTGATATGTCATTCCATCAGAAATGATGAGAAAGGAAAGAGGATACGAGCTTTTTTACATTTTCTATACACTACGTTTGAGAAAATCAATTTTTTGATTAAAAACTATTTATGCTGTTTTGATCATTTCTTGTATCACGCTGAAGAGGGCAGCTTGGCTGCCAAAATGTGTATCCCTGCTACTAAATTTTTTTTCGTGGAATAGTGGTTTCTGTTCATTAGTGTCAGCAAATGACAAGTCAAAGAAAGTTGTCCAATTATACAAATGAGATGTAAACCCAAACTTTTATTTCAGAAAGGCTGAAAGTACTCGAGTATCTGCACTTTTCCTGACCATCAAGGTGCACATCCTGCAACTTCTTTGCTCTTGCAATGCCCCTGTAACATGATTTGACCGAATCCGAAGCCTGGAGAGCCACAGGATGTCTTGCAGCTGGTCAAACACAGACGACAGTGGTAGCAAAAATTGGAACATCCCAAAGGTGACGAGCAGACTGTGGAATCGCTATCAAGAGACTGGCACAAAATGAAGAAGATGAGGGCAGGGTCGCCCATCTGTCACAACAGCAAGAGATGACCATACTTGACGTTATTGTCAAATAGAAACTGGCGCAGCAATGCAATGCAATGGCGCTGCTACCCAGACCATAGAAATCGACTCCATTGTGTTGGACTTTATGCGCGGCTACCAATGGTATGCATTCTGTTATCTCCTGACCACAGTAAAACCCATAAAAGGTAGGGTGATGGGCATCATCATTGGACCCGTGATGAATGGTAACCTATCCTCTTCTCTGATGAGGCATGATGGTTCAATCATCGCATTTTGATCTGGCGTCAACTAGGAACACAGGACAATCTAGATTTCGTGCGAGAAAGGAACTCTTCGGTGTTGGTGGAATCATGGTGTGGGTTGGCATCGGCATTAGTGATCGTAACGATCTCCAGGTCATCAGAAACGGATCGCTGACTGCTGTCAGATATCGAGATGAGATCCTGCACCCTATAAGTTTACCCTATGCTGGATCAGTTTTAAACAACTTTCTTTTAATGGACGATAATGCAAGGCCTCACCGTACGCATCACTTCAACACATGCTTCAGGAGGTAGAAATCGAACGCATGGACTGGCCTTCACGTTTTCCTGACCTAAAGCCCATTGAACATGCTTGGGATGCACCGGGAAAAAGTCTGTCAAACCAAACGATCCTTTCACAATACTTCTTGAGCTGGAAGTTACCCAGGAGCAAGAGTGGCAGAGGATCCCACAAGAACTGCTGGACAATCTGATGCCTCATCGCTGTCATTGTGTTTCGGCAGTCTACGGTGACCGTGTGTGGAATTCTCGTCCAGTTTTTCCCTTTACATCATTGCACCCACCAATATGTCTCTTGCTTCTCAATCACGAAAATAGATTTTGCATCTCATTTGCATAATTGGACAACTTTCTTTGACTTATCATTTGCTTGAAGATGTTCTTGTTAAATAAACAAAAATCAAATGCTTCTTTTTTATTGCTTCTATAACAGGCGAATCTGTAAAGTCGATTTTAATTATAAAATTCTGTGATAATTGACAGGTCTGCCAATACTAAATAAGTCGCTGTCAATATGAAAGCGAGACTGTCACAATAAATGACAGATGTCTACTTAGTTAGTTTTCAAACCTGCTTATCCGTTAAGGTCACGGAAGCAGCACTCGTAATTTTCCGCCATCAGGCGCATGTCCTCAATGGTAATACCCAAGCGACTCGAATCCAGTTGTTCTATGTAGTCTAGCTACCTAGTTCTAGGCCGACCCCTTGGTCTCTTATGTGACCATCGATTTAGAAAATAGCAACTGCCTAGGAATCCGTACAAATTGCGGCCATACCAACGCAACTGAGCCCTCTCAATGCGGAGAAGTAGCGACTCAACACAACACCTCCTAAAGAGAAAGCCTGTACACGGAAACGTCATACATTGTTGCATCATCTAAGTAGGGCATTGTTATTCGTATTTCTACCAATAATAAACCCTGAATTTGCACTACTATGATGATGTAACAATGTATGACGGTTTCCGTGCAGAGGCTTTCTCTTTAGGAGGTGTTGCTCAACACCTGGCTTATTGTGATGCTGAACACTATCTAGTAGGGAACGCATGCCACACCTCTCAGAATCTCATTTCGGCACTGTTTCAGTCATTACCCAAGACTCATGACGACAGATGAGAATGGAGACAAAGATAGATTTGAAAACAGACAGCTTGGCTTTTATTTTCTAGGTCAAGTTTGTTATCGGAGTTCGCGTCAGACACAGCTTGCTGCACCGATCCGAACATCCAATAAATAATGTTACTTGCTTTTGATTTTATTCGAAAGCCCGGCGTACGATGGTTACTGGAAACTGTAAGTTCGATTTTATTTTAAAACACTTTCATCTATGACAGGATTATGATAATTGGCAGAACTACGATAATTGACAGTATTGCTAATAGTAAAAAAAGGTCGCTGTCCATATGAGATACAATATGTAACACAATGTGCCTTGTTACAATGTGGCAAAGCCACTACTGTCAATTTGACAGTTATATCTACTGTTAGATGTAAATTTTGCTCTTCAACGGTAATGGCTCGTCGGACTCTTTTTTACCTCCCTCATTGCTCAATTTCCTCGGCAGACCGTTTTGGGGGCATATTGCACGACCACTATATATTAAAAATAAAAAAATTTAATTATACACGTGTAATAAATTATGATTGAATTTTATTTATTTATTTATTTTTAAATATATAAATTTCATGTTATATTTAAATGTCAATGGATGTAGTTATTAAAGTTAAAACTACAATATATTTTTGAACAGGTAGCATACGAAAAAGATAGGATTTTTTTTAATTTAGTCTTTTTCGTCGGCTGCGATTTTTGGATTTTAACAATCAGTGTTTTTTCATTTCTGGAAACAATGAAGGTTGTATTGTTGCTCGTCACTATGGAAACGGGCATGGAGCAGGAGGAGTTAACATTTTATATGTAAGATGTTCATTTTGAAATATCCCAGTGTATGTTGTCTGTTATACAGTAAAAATGCGCATTCCCATAGTTTGCTAGAGCTTTAAAGCGAAGTTTGAACTTTACTGCAATTCCTGCTCGTGAGAAAAAATGTACCGGGGTAGCAGTATATTGCCAGCTTTTTAAAGCAACGGTAGCATCGGATGTATGCCATAGCTAACGTGTCTCGTGAGAAATCGTTTGCGGGAATTCATAAAAGCATGGCGCCTGAGAAGAAGTCTAATTTTTAAGAATGCTATTAGAAATTAATATTAAAAATTTGTCTACGGGCTCCAAGGAGGGTTTGGATACACGAAACATTCCAATTAATCGCTGCCGAAACTTCATTCCATAGTGCAACGATCACTAGACGACTTCTGTAGTCTTTTCTTTTTTCTTTTATCCCAAAAAGGACCTCTCCTTTCGATTTCGCCTATTTTCGAAAATAAAGCATTTAAAGTTACAAAGGAGCATAATAGCAATTGTTTTTTCTTAAAACAGAATGCTTCGTGTTTAAATAAAACAAACTTGCTTTTGAACATCAATGTTTTGTGTACAGGCTATTCAATATAAATGACTGGCAACAAACTGTCGAGGTTTGCAGATTAGGCCAACGATTTTACATATTTGCAAATTAGACGCTAAAAATAAATGAAAATGACTAAATGAGACATCGATGTTTTACTTGATATTTTACTGAAATTTCGACTTTGATATATCGGAAATATATAGCAAATATTTGTAAATATCGATGTTTCATTATTGATAAAATAGTACATGACGTAGTGCGCATGCGCCTCGGCTATTTCCAAGCAACAAGTTGCTTTAAAATCAAGCTGACCTAGATTCCTCTTGAAGGGGAAAGCAGCTTGAAAATCCGATCACTTCACTCAACTACCGCATATTAATTTGGTGTTTAGGACAGCTTAAGGCTTGAAAAACACACGCAAAACGCTAAAAGCTTCAAGCTTCAAGCAAAAAGCGAGCTATGGGATTTAAAGCTTGTTTTAGAATATTGGAAATGTGTTATTTTTTCTTATTTTACTGAACACTCCCTCTTTGGATGCATTATCTGCATCACTTTACATAAATCCTCAAACTTTGTTTTGCCCTACACTTGATGGCGATTATGTACGTTTTTATGCTGTCAGGAGATAATCTTAGAGAAAAGTTAAAAATGCGGACAATACATGTAGTCCAAAATGCGGTATCGCGGACACGAGCTAAAAATTGCGGATCGTCCGCGGTAAATGCATTTCAGAAAGACACATCGGTGAGCTGACGGATGCACACCGAATCAGGCCCTCATCCGCTTGGAATGCCGCGCGCGCAACGCTGGCTTGCATAAAACAACGATAACTAAGAGCTTGCAAACTTTTTATTAATACATTTTATGATTGCTGATTTCCATTAAAACAGATATCCCTTTGAATCATCGTGGTACGACTTCTTCCCGCGATCCTTTGTGGACCAAGAGAAGAATTCTAACAAATTTAATAATCGAATTATATATATGGTAACCTTTCTTTTAATATTTATTCTTAAAAATCATCCAAATGAGATGTATTGTATTTTTCTTCATTATTAAAATCAATTTAGAACCAAGCAAAAGTCTCCAACGCTCACTTTCTGTTAATAAACACGTGACAGCCAAAGGGAAGACACATAAAAGGCAGACAATGCCAATGAACATTGAGCCGACAAATTCAATAGGCTAAACATATAGGGTTGTTTCATATTTATTGGCCGATTCTAAACGAATAAAAATTAGCAATAACAGATGAAGTAACATTTTATTTCAAAAAATATCCAACGTGATTTTATTGTAAAAATGCCACCGTGGCTGAAGCTGAAATCATAGTGGTCTAAGAAATCGTTACTGTTGGACAATACACCCCAAACGATATCCGTCATCTTGCGATAGGTCACACCTATTTTTGATCATCTGACTGGAATAAGATCACGTAACTCGTCGCTTCGCATCAGCTCATTCCAGCATTGCATTAGCCAGCAGAGATTTTCTTTGCCTCAAATAAGGCAACATTTATGATGGCATGAATCCTGATTAGGGAACCGTTTGGCTCGCATCAAATCGTCCAAATGGCGAAACAGTTGAAAATTTGATGTGGCCATCCCTGCTGAATACGCAGGCTGAGGGAGGACCTTGTATCCCAAGGCGTAGGTTTTCTTCATGCTTCTAATAGACACATGATTTTCCATTATAAAGGAGTACAGATCCTAAACAATAATGGTGCAGTGATGGTTACATAATTTCTGGTGACATTCATCCAGCTGACGGTAATACACCTGGAGTCTAAAAAAATCTTACAATATGAAAATGAAAATGTGGAAAACCGAAATATTTTCTCCTGTGTTGAAGAAAATGTTTCTGACAATCGCCTGAGTAAGTTCTGCACTCTTTGGTGTGGGTTGTGATTTTTTGGCCACGTGTATGCTGGTTTTTCTTTGACTTTCTACCATGTAAATTACAACCGGGCGACCGGCTCCTGGCTTATAGTTGATGTCAACATCATCAGCACGGAACTTTGAAAACAGTCTACGGACGGTTCTTTCACTCGTCATGTCGACACCTCACACTTTATCGATATTCGCAAATGTGCCATCTGAAGTTTTCATGGTTTGTTTTAATTGGCTTATTTAGGAGTAACCTCTTCTACTATAACTAGGAATATTGGAGTCCCACAAGGCTCTATACTCTCGCCTCTACTATTTAATTTAGTTATAAATGATTTGCCTTCATTCTTTACTTCCACTAAAATTATTTTATATGCTGACGACGTTACCTTATTATCCTCTAACCACGACATAAACGCATTGTTTATTTCTTTGAATGATGCTCTAGATAAGTCAAGGAATTGGAGTGTAGCCAATACTCTGGAATTAAACATCGATAAGAGAAAAGTTATACCTTTCCATCAGCGCAATAAGCTAAATTTACTGAACTTTTTCCCAGTTTATTATGGTAACCTTCTTGTTACGAGTACTACTTCTTTTAAATACTTGGGTCTTACTTTATCTTGTGATCTTTCCTGGGACTCTTATTTGAATTCTCTTCTGCTCAAGCTAAACATGAAACAAGGCCCGATCTCCAGGTTAAACTTTTTACCATGCAACATTTTACTGTTGTTATATTATTCATGGATCCATTCTTCTCTTTGTTTTGGAGTAATATTCTGGGGCTCTACTAACACTTATAATTTAACTAGGATCCTTAAGCTCCAGAAGTGGTTTCTCCGTACCTTTTAATGTTCCTAAGCCACTATTTCTGTAACCCACTATTTCTCTAGTTTGCGTATTCTGACTGTGCAGCAGATATAATTTCTTCAGCTCTGTTCCTTTGTATATAAGATTGTCAATTTTTTACTTACTGTTACTAATCCTTTAATTATATGCTGTAATAATGATAGGCATAATTATCCGACCAGGAACGCTCATGAAATTTATTTTCCACTGTCCCGTTTAAATTATAGAAATAGATGTATATCGTTTGTCGGTGTTAAGTATTGGTCGCAGGTGCCACCTGAAATTCGTCTATTGGCTCCATATCCTATTTTTCGCAAAACTTTAAAAACTTACGTGTTTACTTAATATTTATGTTAGCTTTAAGTTAGTTTCTGCATTTATATGCAGGAGTTCTTTTGTAGTAAATTATTTATTTGCTTAAATTATGATCAGTTTTGTTCACTGCCATTTTAATTTATTAAATACTAGCTGATTTGCCCGGCGTTGCTCGGGCTGTTTGTTTGGTGAAATTTTGCAATATCAGAATTTGAATATAAACGAAAAAGCCTTAATTAAAGTATATATTCACATTGGAAAAACGAAAAGAATTCTTTTAAATGCTCGCACTGGAATTTTGTGACCAATTGGTTTCACCCAGGAAAATTCGACATTGCATCCTTAACATTTCAAAATATCAAAGAAGGCTATGAGTACTAATTTATTTCTGTCTTTATTAAAAAAACACTTAAAGATGGACTGAGAGAGTTAAGGAACTCTGTTTACAGCCTCTTCAGCATCTCTCATCAACATGTAACCGTTTCAATAGAGTGGTATGCAATCACAGAGCGTGGAATCATGTCCTGAATGTGGTTGTTTAGCAGTGGAATCATGTCCTGATAGTATCAGTTTTAGCAGCAAGGATTGGCGTCTCACACAATCAGTTGAGATCTTTAAAATTTTATAATACGTTTAGGTAAACATTATCTATAACTTCTCTAAAGAAAGTTACTACATCTAAAACTTCTCTAAAGGAATTTACTAAATTGCAAAAACCATATAAAAAATAAATTTTCTCCAGTTATTAGCTCATGAGGAAAAGTACCCACACCTTTCCAGCAAATGCTTGAGCAGCTGGACGCCTAGAAGTTGTATTCTCTTATTTGTTTTAGAATAATTTCTTACATCTCTCCAAAGATGTTAATAAAAAAAAGAAATAATAATGATTTTTTATTTTATGTATGTATTACTTTATATAACTATCACTCTTAAAACGTGAATCATTAAGGCAAGCATCGTACCTGACGAAAAAGACAGGTCCTGGCCAACACCACCTGACGAAAAAAATGCTGATTGCTGAAATCCAACATGGAAACAATGACTAAGATGGTCGGGTGACTTTTCAGTGCCAGAGCGCGAAAACGCTATACATTATTACATCACGTACGGTAGGGCATTGTTAATCATTTTTCTACCAATAATAAGTCCGAAATTGTCCCTACCGTAGTTGATGTAACAATGTATGAATTTTCCGTGAGCAGGCTTTCTCTCTAGGCGGTATTGGCAACACCTCCTAGAAAGAAAGCCTGTGCAGTGAAAAATCTTGCACTGTTACATGATCATAAGAAGTCATAATTTATCAACCATGTAGTCATTCTTTAATATACGTCATTGGCGGCATGTATTAAATTTATCAACCATTGTTCACCCAGCCGATTGTTGACGCAAACACCACGGGCTGATTGTTCACACATGCAAGGAAACAGATATAAACCAAGTCTATTTAATATATATTTTTAATTTCTACGTTTTTAAGAGACTTATCTCCAGTTTTAGATTTTTTTCCATCATTGTGGTAGTATTACACGGCTGTGTTAAATTTTAACTTTATAGCTTACTTTTAAATTGCCTTTTAAAATCGGACAAACATACTTACATTGCCTTTTATATGTATAGATGCTTGATGCTGTTATGTATTTTTTCACTTACTGTTGGTAGTGCCAACATTTTGTAATGATGTCTTATATTTATTATTTGTTGCCTAGATGGAATTATTGATATTTAATATATTACTTTTCGATATCGATTATTTGCATTTTTGCCTTATTTAATCTTAAATTAATTTCATAATACTATGCTAACGCCGTCTAAATTATGCCCTCGGCCAATCTTGATTTGTATCAGTTTTTATTTTGTTTTAGATTGTTTACTGTCTTATTCTATTGTTTATTGTTGATAGTTTTTTACTAACATTTATTATTTTTTTTCTTGTCATTTTTTTGCCCCCAGAGCCTCACTTGTCGGTCTTTGACCATTCTGGCTCTGGTGGGCGTTGTTGTATCTTACCTAACCTACTTAAATAAATAAATAAATAAATTGTTAACTTATCTTAAGCTTCCTCTGCAATATACGAGGGGCGGTCATAAAGTCATTACAGTCAGCCAGAAGACTGAGAGATGGGGTGATGCTGCACGGTGGTAGCGTCAGTCCTTCTCCACATATGCATCTCCCAAAGCCTCACACATTTCCCAACGATGGACGATTTGCTGGATGCCACTTTTATAGAAGTCCTCCTTTTGGCTGTTGAGTAACTGCTCCACTCGAAGATGACCTCGTCGTCATCTTGGAAATGCCGTCCAGGAAATAGCTTATTCAGGCGAAGGAAGAGAAAGAAGTCGCTCGGAGTCGGGTGAATATGGCGGATGGCGCAGAATTTCGAACACCAACTCCGCCACAACATGCATAGTCTCGTGTGCGATATATGCTGGAGCGTTGTCGATCTGTTCCACAGTGATACGGCGGTCTGAGAGGACTATCGTCTCCACTTGCTTCGCAATTTGTGGCTCGTCACAGATAGAGAGGCGTCCGCTCTGCCGCACTGGAAACCTCGACGCACATGGTGACTGTCTCTTACGATGAGGCATTGTCACCATAAACGGCCACTAAGTCCTCATGGATTTGTTTGGCGTTGTTTTCATTCAAATGCATTAAACTTACCACGGCTCGCACTCCAATTTTCCGACGAGTCGCGCCATGTTGCTTTCGACGCTTTGGCAGCGTTTAGCGGTACCGCACCAAACGCTGCTTTGTATCCTTCATCACTCGAGAGATGTCGCTTTCCAGTGGCATCACAATTTTCAACAGCGATTGTTCTTTCATGTTGATTGTAATGACTTCATGCAACACCACCTAAAGATAAGGCCTGGGCGCTGAAACGTCATTACATTGTTACATCACCTCAGTAGGGAATTGTTAATCGCATTTCCACTTATATTAGAGAGGTTCAGCACCACGTAAACGCGAACGTGACGCGAACGCGTGTGACGTTTCCAATCTGAAATGACGTAGCTTTTTCAGACTAGAAACGTCACATGCGTTCGCGTCACGTTCGCGTTTACGTGGTGTTGAACCTCTCTAATAAGCCCTGAATTTTCCCTACTGAGGTGACGTAACAGTGTTGCTTTATGACCGCTCCTCGTAGATTGTTTCAATAATTATTATAATTGCCCTAGCTTTAATTGTTGTGAACAATCAGCTGTGTGTGCTTGGTGATTATAAAAAAGGGAGTAAGGGGAAAAAGAAAGGAGGACAGAAGGAAGATGAGGAAATGCATGAGAATTCAGAGACTTATCATAAATGGTTGTAAACCTTCATATAATTGAGTAGCGTTGGAGAATGGGTTCCTTTATGAGACGACAGCGGACTTTGCGAATTGGGTTTTTGTCAGCCTGTGAGGATTGTAAACATTGTCACCTCTGGAGCAAATGAAGACGCCATTTACGAGGCAAATTGAATGTATTGAATGGGTGATTGTTTCAACTTTCTTTGAGTTGGATCAAGCAGCAATATCCAATTGAAGGATATTCTTCTGCATCAAAGCATTCAAGCAAAAGAAATGTGTGAGATCATGTACAGGTGTATTAAAATATAAGCAAACTCTACGCACACAATTTAGAATAAGATCCCAATTCGACTTCTCTCAGAAGTACTTGTTATCCTGTATGATATCCAGACAATGGCCCCCGGGAAAATTGCCCCCCCCCCCCAACAATTCAATTAGCATTTGCAATAGCAATTCAGTAAGGTAATGCTGAGGAAAATATAGGATAGTTTTATTTTGAACACAAATCACGTGACTGATTGATCAAATCAATTTCGTTAATGTTAATACGTTGAAACTAAATTACAAGTCCAAAAAAGATCTCACTTTTATCTCAACAATAAACCATCAAAAATTAAAATTTTATCATCTATGTGTATTCATAACAAACATTAGAATCAATTTCGTACTAATCTCGCAGTAACTAGAAATTTATTTAGGAAAAGCGACATGTGATGTACAAGGTGCTTCAAAAGTTACTGTGGAGTGGCTGGTCGGAGGTGGCATCCACTCGCAGTAGATCCTGGAAACGCCCGCCACTAGCCTGACGACATCGGTTAGCACGCAGTTGCATGCTCAATATAGCTGGTGAGATTTGCTGAACTTCAGTGGTGATTTCCTCCTTCAGCTCAGATAAGGTGTGCGGATTGTTTGCATAAACTTTACTTCTCAAGGCATCCCCAAAGGAAGAAATCGAGAGGTGTGAGTCTCAAGCACTTTCTTCTCTGGTGATGGGGCGGGCCAAGCGTGGTGCATCCAGCACAGTTCCACTTGCACGGAGCTTGTCGATTAAGCTCCGTACTGCATTCTGATGAGGCACAGGTACACCAGGGAACGTCTCTTGAAGCATCTGACGATCCTCCTCTGTGTATTTGCCAGCGTTCCAGAACACATTCTCCACTAGGAAGACACGCTGTTCCGTTGTCAGCACCATTTTGCTACTACCGCTCTCTGTATACGTTTCCATGCACTACTGCACAGTGACTTTTGAATCACCCTGTATAATTTTAAAGCTCCATTCAAAAACAGAATAAAAAAAACCAATAAAATTCATTCACTATTACTAAAATCAAGTTTTGTCTGTCTGTCCTCTTTATAGACTCAGCCCCTGTAAGAGATACCATCTTTTTTTGTGGATACTTCTGACCTTGTAGGGGGCACTAGAGGGGGTTTCATTCCATTTTCGGGGTTTTTCTCCACAGAAATCTTTTTTTTTAATTAAATTCATTTTTTCTGCATCTCTATGAAGTTTTGTTTGCGTAGAACAATTTGTGATGTCATAGGTTGTTTTACCGAGGCCAACGAGGGACAGACCAGGCAACACAACCTAAAGGGAAAGCCTGAGCGCGGAAACGTCATACATTGTTAAAACGTCATAGGTAGTCATCTTTAATCGCATTTCTACCAATAAGCCCTAAATTATGACTAGGTATGATGATGTAACAATGTATGAAATTTTCGCGCTCAGGCTTTGAGTACAGATTTTGTGAGACTGCGAAGCATGGCCGTATTGATGTTAGAAATGGCTGTTGTGATGTTCGTTTTCAGCAGAGACAAATGAAAGAAAGAGACTGGCAGTGCCTATTCATTTCGCTGAGCGCTACTGGTGCCACCGGAAGTGCAGCATTCGCCATGTTGCTATTGGCAAAAACCTAAGGCGGCGTATATTCTCAATGTAATTTCAGCTGTTTTTGTAGATGATTTCTGGAAGTATTAGTAAGCATAACCTGTTTTCTGATTTTTTTTTAAAAACTTTATTGGATTAACTAACGATAACGTATACTTTTAATGACTTCAAATAACTGATTCAATCCCTAACGAATTTTTAAAAGACAAATATTTTAAAATTTTAAATTAAAGAAAAGGGAGAAACAATTCTCAGTTCAATAAAATAATCAATTTATTAATCCACATATTGCAATACTATATTACTTGTGAAGTGAAGTATTGGATCTTTTTAAAAAACGATTTGACCAATACGTATGAGAATGTGGTCCAGTTAGTTATTAGAAGGAGAGATTATAATTAACACATCTCGTACAAATCAACAATAATTTTGGATTATAATTGGTGAACTGTATATTTTATTTTATTTATTTTCAAATTATAATTTAAAAAGGAGAATTTTCCTAGTTAATTGTATAATCTCTTCCTCCTTTTCCATTTAAACTATTTTTTTTTAAATTTATGTTTAAGAATAACTTTATTTATCATCAAATAACTTTTTATCAGATGGAACGAATTGGATGATTTTTTTTTTGTGTAATAGAGCAAGATTTTCATAAATTCATCCAAATATCTTAGGTAGATATTAGAAAAAATAATTGTTTGCAATTGATTCACATCGGCGTCGGTGGCTCAGTGGTTGCGTGATCGCCTCTGATGCCCAAGGACGCGGGTTCGTTCCCGGCCGAGGAAGACGAAGATTTTTTTCAGTGAGAAAATCCTGAGATCACGCACTTCCTTCGGAAAGGAAGTAAAGCTGTTGGTCCCGTGTAGTCGTTTGCCGGCTGCACGTTAAAGAACCCTTGCGAGGCAAAATTGCGGCCCCTATAACGCTGTCCTGAAATGACCGTAGCAGTTGAAAAGGACATTAATACCAAACAAACCAAACCAAATCGATTGATTCACATGCATTGCCTCGGGCGATCAGCTGTTTCTTGCCAGTCCCAATATGGCGGCGTGAAGGCACCACTAGAGGGGAGGTCACTGCCAGTCTCTTCCTTTCATTTGTCTCTGGAATGAACCTGGATTAACGACTGCTGTATGATGGTCGCAGCCGCCGGGGGGGG
>JAHWFO010036886.1:7145881-7167127 GCA_023313115.1 Rhysida immarginata
AAATCAACAATAATTTTGGATTATAATTGGTGAACTGTATATTTTATTTTATTTATTTTCAAATTATAATTTATAAAGGAGAATTTTCCTAGTTAATTGTATAATCTCTTCCTCCTTTTCCATTTAAACTTTTTTTTTTTAAATTTATGTTTAAGAATAACTTTATTTATCACCAAATAACTTTTTATCAGATGGAACGAATTGGATGATTATTTTTTTTTTGTTTAATAGAGCAAGATTTTCATAAATTCATCCAAATATCTTAGGTAGATATTAGAAAAAATAATTGTTTGCGATTGATTCACATCGGCGTCGGTGGCTCAGTGGTTGCGCGATCGCCACTGATCCCCGAGGACGCGGGGGGGTGCAGATCGTATGTTTGTAATAACACAAATTTTAAAATAAACACAACTGTCCATAGATAAATAACATAGTAATGAAAAATGTCGAAACTACTAATAACGTGTATTAATTATACTCTGTTGAACGAAAGAAAAACTGGGCGTGTCTAATTAAATTTCCGATTTCAATTGTTAGACATTGTTGCTAAGTAAAATTAACAATCGCTAACAATTGAAATTGGAAATTTAACTGGACACGCCCAGTTTTTCTTTTGTTGGACAGAGTATAATTTTCTTTAATTAAATGGTAACATTTATTTATTTTTCCTTAAAATACGTATAGTTAGGTTAGGTTAGATAAAAATATGCCAAAGTTCTTATCTAAGTTTTTTTCCAGTGTTTGCTTTCAACATCAGAGCTGAATGCAATGTTTATTTATATCATGAATATCAAAATCATGAAAAATTTGAATTGGGGAACGAAAACATAGGCCACTACCCTTAGATAGTGGTCGTCCAATATGAAAAATAAAAACAAAATTAAGTTTTTAAGACATACATGTATTATTAAATTAAAGCACTTATCGGAGGCAATTTGGACAACATTCTCTAGAATGGCACTGGGATAATACGCGGGCATTGTAAGTTTCAAATTTATATAAAATTTTTTATAAAATTTATAAATCTATTAAAACTTCATAACTTTATATTTAAAATTAAAAATCAAGAATTCTAATGCTGAGCAGCTTTTTTACAGGGTTGCATCTAGCAAAATGGCAGGGCAGGGAAACGAACAATAATTAGGGCACATTTGGTCTGAAAGTAGGGCAAATTGGAGACATAAGCGCACATTATAATGGTTAGTTTAAATAAATCCAACGAAAACGGGCAGGGTGCGTTCAGAAAGGGCAGGGCGCGTTGAAAAAGGGCAGGGCGCACTGAAAAAGGAAGGGCGCCGCGCCCTTCTATTCCAGCCTAGATGCAACATTGTTTTTTCTCTCAATGATTAAAGGGTAACAAAGAGTGGATTAATGTATCAAGGATAACAGAGTCTAACTTGTTTAAATATCATTAAACATTTAATACTTGAAATATATTGCTTAAGGAAAAGAAAAATACATAGACGTTCGTTAACGTCAACTTTGCTTTTATTTTCATCAATTAGCACCGACAACAATAGGAACAAATCAAATTACAAACAATTGTTGACATGACGCAACTCTAACTGGCTTAAAAATAAACAATGCAATTACAATCAAACGACTATCCACAAATACCTCCTTTCGTTTATTTGTAATCACAACATATAATGTAATTACAATCCGTCAGATTCACAAAACATCAAGGTTGATAAATGTTTCTTCATTATATTACAACTCAAATCCTTTGTTAAGATATCTGCTTCTAGCTCTTCTGAACTTCGATGAATAATGTTAATTTCTCCTTTTTCCACTTCATCTGTCACGAAGTGATATCGCCTGTTAATATGCTTGTTGCACTTTGTGATTTTTAAATTTCTGACCCAGTCAATTACAGATTGACTATCCGTGTAGATGATAATTGGCCTTTTTACTTGATCCAAACAGTCTAGTTTTTCCAGTAATTGTATAAACCATTTGCATTCGCATGTGACGTCAAAAAGACTCGTAAGTTCCGCCTCCATAGTTGACATTGCGACGAGCTTTTGTTTATTGGCTTTCCAACACAAGATTATTCCCAATTTTTACCAAATATCCTCCAAATGACTTAGCATCCTTCGTTGTGTTCCAGCGTGCACATTTAAATTCCCTTTGTCTTTGTGAATCTTCAATGTCAAATTTCTCGTTCCTTTAAGATAACGTTGTACCATCTTCAGTGCGTTCTGATGAATTTGTCGCGGATCTCCGGAATATTGAGCTAGCTGACTCACTGTGTAGGCGAGATCAGGTCGGGAACATGTGACAAGATATCCCACACAGCCTAGCATCTCCTGATAAATTGTTGCATCCACTTTGGTGGAACCTTCATAATCATCTAGTTTTTGTCCTATAATCCCAGGGGTTTTGACTGGATTGCAGTTTTCCACTTTATACTTTTTCAGTATTTCATCAATTGGTAACTTGTTTCAGTTGATGTTAATTCAATTCCAAGGAATTTTACTCGATCATCAAATAGTTTCAGTATTTTACTCATTTCTTGTAAGAGGATATCAATTACCTATGATGATACAGTCATCTACATAAATGCCGATTGCGATGAACTTCTTATTGTAGTAACCTTGAAATATGACCGGATCTGCTTGGGTGGCGTTCAGTCCTGCTGCTACTAATAATTCTGAAAACTTTCGATACCAGCAGCGACCAGCTTCAGGTAAACCATAAATGCTGCCTATTGCCTTGAGAACCTTATCCTTTCTAATTTCTAAATGTTCAAGTGGTTCCATAAATACCTCACGATCGAGTGTTGCGTTCAAATACGCAGTTCCAACATCAATAAACTGCACGCAATAATTTTTCGTTGCGGCAATTGTCAATAGTGTTCGGTAAGATTCTGCTCATATCACAGGACTATAGGATTCACGATAATCTACACCGATTCGTTGCTTCGAACCATCTATTACTAAACGGGCCTTGCATTTCTTCTCATCATTGTTGTATTTAATAGTGAAAATCCATTTACTACGGATAAGTTTCATGTCTCTTTCACGATTTACGATGCTCCAAACATTATGATCCTTCATAGACTGGAGTTCTCTTTCCATAGACTCCTTCCATTTTAAGACATTTTCTGATGCTAAAACATCTCCATAAGTTTTCGGAATAGATTCCTGTACCATATTCACAATATTTCTGTTGATCGTAGCTTCTTCGTTTCTCATTGACCTTCTAACACCGCGCTCTATCAACTGGCTTTCAATATCCGCATTTTCTTCTTCTCTTCTTCTCCTTAACACTTCATTTGTGTCTCCCTTGCGTCTTCCTCTTCTCTTCGACAAGATCTCAACTTCATCTCTTCCATGTTGTATCTCTGTAAGACTTTCCTCTTCATCTACTAAGTTATTCTCTTGTGATTCCGGGGTAAATTCATTACTTGATGACATTATCGATAGCTGCACATACTTTATTTCATCTTAAGTTACTTCTGTTTTGTCCCTGTAACTCATTTCGTCCTCCATAAAGATTACATTTCGGCTCTCGTGTATTTTCTTCTCTTCTTGATTATACACTCGACATGCTTTACGTTCAGTAGAATAGCCAATAAAGACTCCTTCTTTCGCTCTTTCTTGAAATTTACTCGGCGACACTTGCATATTTTTATAATAAACTTTAGATCCAAATACTTTCAAATGACGAACTGACGGCCTTTTCCATAGTTCCATTGGTGTCTTGTCTTTACCGCTGTGTTTACAGCTTCAGCATAGAACATCGCAGGCAATCCAGCATCAATCGGTAAGCTTCGTGCTGATTTATGCTTTATGCTTCGGTTAGCACGTTCAACAACTCCGTTGCTTTGGGGAGCGAGTATCGAGTATGGTTGTTTTTTCATGCTTTATTCCTTTCAGTCTCCAGTACGATTCCAACTACTTATTGACGAATTCTGTGCCATTGTCTGTTCTAATCAGAGTCGTGTGTAAAAGGAGATCTGGCAATAGCTCAAATATGTGTAATAGACTATTACTTTATTCGTGCTTTCGGATTCAAAGATGTGCTATTATTGACTCAGAGGGCGCTGCGTTAGTTTCGGTTTGAATGTTTTAGTTTCGCTTTTTCAAGTCACGTGTGTTGCAACCGTCGAATCAACGGCGTCGATGAAATCAGACTTAACCGTATTTCTTAACTCTCTCTGGATTCAAGTGTACTTTGCTTTGCCGTGCAAATCTCCCCGACGATTTCGGCATAATTCATCATCATAGTATCGAACGCGGGACGACATTCAAAGCACGAAAAGGAATGCTAGTAAATGTATATGATAGATAAAAGCATCGAGGTAAACTTTGCACTTTCGTATCGCCGATAGTTGTTTCTGTCAATTCCATTTTCGAGCAGAGCAATTCCTTTCGTGTATTGAATGTAATCCCGCGTTCGATATGTGACGCTAAATTATGCCGAAATTGCCGGGGAGAAAAAAAATATGTCGTTTTTTAATATTATTGAGTATCAGGAATAAGGAAGGAAAGGAAAGAAGTGAAGGGCGGACTTTTGTTTTTAGTAGTATTACATTGTATAATAACAATCCGTTAATGCACGTTGACGTCACGTACGAATTGTCTTTGTAGATGTGCTAACCATGGAAGAAGTAGAATTCTACTTCTTCCATGTGCTAACATTGAACCAGATGGCGTGACGATCGAAGTTTGAATGGGAAACTGAAGGTTTGAATTGTAAACTGAATTCTACACGAATTTCTCATTACATACGTTTGAATGGGAAACTGAAGAAATGTCAGGTCTCCTTACTTTAACGGTCTCTGGTTCTAATAATCTTAAGTCTTCGTTCTGTTTCGGTTTCTCTTCTTTCTATTAAAGCTTTCAATTTCCCTACGACGTCCGATTTATGCTTCAAAAACTAACAAAATACCTTCGACTGTACTCGTCGAAGATGACATTGCATATCTACTTCCTCCTATTGACGCTGTTCTCATGGGACCGCAAACACCCACGTGCATGCGTTGTAGCCACAAAAAAGTTATGCCTCTTATTTTTTGTCGCTACTGTATTCTGCTTATGGTAATAATACACCTTTAACCAAAAAGACTTTTGCTCGAGCACTTATCCCCCCCTCTCCATCCCGATTTCATTTCACATTGGTTCAATTTCAAGCGTATTTTCTTCAAGAGTAATAACTAAGATCGATTATGACGAGCATCCGAACCTAAAAAAAAAAAAAAAAGAAAACGGGAAAAAAAAAAATTTTAAAAGGAAAACGAATAGCTTTACCGGCAAGAATACTGACGATGTCAGAAGTAAAGTCACGAGTAAGACCGTGACCACCGAGAGAGAAGGCCTCCGCAGTGAAATTTAATACATTGTTACATCATCATAGATAGTGCATTGTTATTCGTATTTCAACCAATAATAAGCCCTGAATTAGCACTATCTATGATGATGTAACAATGTATTACGTTTCATCCCAGGGGCCTTCTCTCTCGGTGGTCACGGTAAGACTCCTAAAAACCTTTTTTGAACGCGCGGGAACAATGTTAGCAGCTTTTTCTTTGTTGCACCGGGTGATTCAGTCAATTTCACTCGAATGACGTGCATTAGGGATAAACAATTGAAAGAATATGAGCGCCATATCGAATTTCTAAATAGTTGGAGTTTGTATTGTTGCAACGGCGCTGCATGAAAATCGTATTGTTGAAAAATAGCGCCCGCTTTATCAACAGAGCAGAAATACAAGGTTGTCGAATGGTATTTCGAGACAACATCACCTGTAACCGTGCAAAGAAAGTTCCGGAAGGAGTATAAGTGTCGAGACGCACCAGGCAGGCAAGCAATCATGGATTTTGTCAAGCAATTTCGTGCCACTGGATGTGTTAAAGGCAAGAAAAAAGGCGGGAGCGAAGCTCGTGTTCGAACGGCCGAAGTTGTCGAAAATGTTCGCACAAGGTTGGTCGATTCCCCTACCAAAAAACCTGTTCCCTGTCTATCCATTGAAGAAGGGCTGTCGTATACCACAACGTGGCGAATTTTGAGAAAGGATTTACACCTGTTCCCGTATAAGATCCATGTTTATCAGGAGTTAACAGACACTGGAAGACAGAAGCGACAACAATTTGCGATGGAGTTTGGAGCAGAAATGGAAGCCAATCAGGACATTGTGGACAACCTGTGGGTGTCAGATGGGGGCTTCTTCCATCTGTCAGGTGACGTTAATAAACACAACGTTCGTTTTGGGGGTTCCCAGCACCCTCATGAGATCCATAAGTCATCTCTTCATCCACAAAAGGTTATGGCTTGGTGCGCGATTTCCAAAAGAGGCATCATTGGTCCGTTCTTTTTTGAGGGCACCGTAACGTCACAGGCTTACCTTAACATCTTGGAAACCTTCTTCATCCCCCAGCTGCGAAGGAGGCGTATACCGCTTTGACATCAATGGTTTCAACAGGATGGGGCTAGGCCTCACACCACTAATGAAGTGCTAGACTTTCTCAATCAGAAATTCGGAAATCGTGTCATTTCAAACAGGTTTCCAGATCGATTCGGGGGTAGCTTTCTTTGGCCCCCTACGAGTCCCGACCTAAACCCATGTGATTTTTATCTCTGGGGGTTCCTTAAAGACAGTGTGTTTACTACAGCACCAAAAAACCCTAGACCAGCTGCGACAAAGCATCGTCGACTGCTGCACCCTTGTGGATGCAGAAATCCTGGATAGAGTTATGAACAACTTCACCATTCGGCTGCGAGCAGTTCAAAACGTTCGTGGTGGCCACATTGAGCATATCATCAAGACTTTTCCACGGGAATAAAAACTCCGAACTGCCTAAAACATCATACTGAAATGCTAAGTTTGTAAACATTAATGGGTCAATAAATCACTGTAACAGTAAAACGATTTTGGATTGAAACTTACCTTAGTTACTACTTTAATCTTTGGATTCGGAATGTTATCTAAGTTGTAAGTTACCTTTTCCCTGAATTACCGTAGGCGGAAAGGAGTTGCTACCTAGATTCAGCATGTACAGTAACCACGGAACAGTCTCGTTTACAAGAAGATTATATGGAAAGCAACCAAGTCCAGAGATTCTGATTGTAATATTAATTAGAACTGAAATGTTATTAATGATTGGCGACACGCCAGAGTAAAAGATTAATAAACTGTTCCAAAGCCACAGTAATCAGAAGGTTGATAGGATAATGTTTATTTCACCGATAAAAAGAAAATATAATGAAATGGGGTACAGAGTTTAACGCAGAAATATGAATTGCGATTAGCTTAATTAATTTAAGGGGAAAGGCAGGGTTTCGGGAAACCACTCAGCTTCCGTAACAAAAATAAATGCTACAGCGTTCTAATATACTTGAAACTGACGTCTCCTCAAGTCTATTAAATGGCATGCGAGTCATCTTTGCCCTTATGCAGATTTCACACCTTGTTTCTGCCTCTTCATGAATATCCAGCCTCTGACCATGTTCTTCTTTTATCATTCTGTTCAGATATTCGTAGTTGACATGACCAAGTCTTCTGTGCTAGAGTAGGTTTTTATCAGTCTTCATATGCATACATTGTTCTCTCGCCGATTCGCTGTGGACTTCTCTAGCTGTCATCCTAACCGTGAAAGCACCATCTTCTATATTTGCTTGAGCTACTATTTCCCCGTCCAATATTTGTGCTCCTTGATCATCAAACACTACTCTTTTTTTTCATTACTTACTAGTTTTGTAACAGAGAGGAGATTATTACGCAAACTGGAAACAAAGAGTACATCAATTAATCTGAGATTTATGGTCTCGTTTCTGTTTACTACCGTTTCTGCCTTTATCGGCCTCGGTGGCTCAGTGGTTGCGTTCACGCCTCTGATGCCCGAGGACGCGTGTTCGACTCCGGCCGAGGACGACGAGGATTTTTTCAGGGGGAAAATCCTGAGATCACGCACTTCCTTCGGAGGGCAAGTAAAGCCGTTGATCCCGTGTAGTTGTTTGCCGGCTACACGTTAAAAAACCCTTGCGAGGCAAAATTTGCGGCCCCTATAACGCCGTCCTGAAATGACCATGGCAGTTGAAAAGAACGTTAATACCAACAAACCAAACCAAACCAAACCGTTTCTGCCTTTATGATGCCTCTTATCTCGGCTCGTATGGTTCGATGATTTTCAGCAGTATCTGTAAGAATTCTTTCACTTTTTGTCTCAATCATGTCTTCATTTGAACACACCATATGCGATGAACACGCAGAATCGAGCATCCACATGCTTTCAGCTTTAGCCGGATGAGTAGTTTCCTCTGATTGATATTCACTACTGTATATCCTCTGTCCAATAGTTTGAATGCATGTTTTTTTACTGTACTTGTTAGCTTCTTTTCTCTTGAAGCATTTTTTTCCTCCATAGGATTCATGTTGTTTACGCCTATCACTATTAGATTTTTCGTCTCTCCAATTTCGTCTTCGATTGCTTTCACCTCTTCCAGTTTCTTTTTTACATGGTTCTTTTCTGGTCTTGGCCTAACAATCTTTTTCCTTGTGTTCTGTTTTGCCGCAGTGAAAACACCTTTTTTTAAATCGATGCTCCTTAACGTGAAATGCTTTAATGTCATCTTCTTCATGACCACTCTTTCATTCAAATTGTAATAATGCCTCTCGCACTAGATCATATGTTAACGACGGATTTAAAGCTATGGCAGTCGTTACATCAAGATACTTTCGGGGTAGTCCTTCAATATGTAACGATTCAGGTCTTTTTCTTCTAATGGTGTGCCTAGTTGCGATAATTCACCAGCCAACGACCGCACCCGTAGAAGATACTCATCTACAGTCTCTTTTTCTTTCTTTTCCATTTTTGCCAGACCAATCGCTAATTGTGTTCTTCGTAGACTAGTAACCCCTTCATGTCTCTTCTTTAAAGCCATCCATAATTTTTTGGCACTAGTTACTCCCTCAACTGCCAAGGCTTGTTCATTTGTAAGTGATAAAATAAGGATGGACAGTACCTCTTCGTTCTTGTACGCCCATTCGTTCCATAGACTCATCTGTTGCTTGTCCGATTAATCTCGTCTTGGCTCCTCGTCAGTTAAAATTCCGTACAGATGACGACCCTTCAAATACGCAATTATTTTCATGCTTCATATGCGATGATTACTTGCTGACATAGGTTTGATCCGGGCAAAACCCAACGTGCTTATGTCCGCCTTGACAGTCAATCACAGAAAGGCAATTCTTCTAATTTTTCTCTGCTTCTCGATATAATCCATTTTCTTCCTTATTATTATGGGCAACCACGCTCTGCTACCATAATGTGCTCTAAGAGTGGATTAATGTATCAAGGATAACAGAATCTAACTTGTTTAAATATCATTAAACATTTCATACTTGAAATATATTGCTTAAGGAAAAGAAAAATTACATAAACGTTCCTTAACAACAGCTTTTGCTTTTATTAAGTACCGAAAGGTGCTTTATGCTATCAGTGTGGGGAAACGTGTCTGTCTGTCCGTCTGTAACTCTAACTCATCCGAGGCTATGAAAGATTTTTAAAATCTAATTTCGTCAGTCGATGAATATGGTTCATGGCACGAACCAGTTACAAATATTATCTAAATCGGCTCATTGGCACGTACACAAATGGTACCTCTATTTTCCCGCCTAGCAATTTTCAATGAGAAGATATATTGAGTAATATATCAAACAAATCGTAATGACGAGATGAAAGCGGTTATTCATTACTATTTTCGTCAGTCGATGAATATAGTACATGGCACGAATCAATCACAATTATTATCTAAATCGGTTCAATAGCACGTGCACAAATAGTACCTACACGACCCCACCTAGCAATTTTCAATGAAGAGACATATTAAGTAATATATTAAACAAATCGTAATGACGAGATAGGAGCGGATATAAATTACAATTTTCGCCAATTAATAAATATGGTTCCGTGAATGAACCATTTTGAAAATGGTTGTAATCTAAAAATGACACGTGCTCTAAGAGTAAGTACCCTTATGACACACTCAAACATTTTCAGTGCTAAAATATGGCAGGTAATATATCAAACGACTTGGAATGATGTGTCATGAATGAATATAACATAAAATTAATGACAGACAAAATTGGTTTCAAGGAACCTGGTTTAGTGGAACCATTATGCTTCATTGGAACTTTCAATGCTAAAATATGGCATGTAATATCAAACGACTTGCAATGATGTGTCATGAAAGAATATAACGTAAAATTGATGATAGTCGAAATTGGTTTCAAGAGTCTGGTTTAGTGGAACCATTATGGTTCATTGGAACTTTTAATGCTAAAATATGGCATGTTATATATCAAACAACTTGGAATGATGTGTCATGAATGAATAAAACGTAAAATTATTGATAGTCGTAATTGGCTCCAAGAAACATTGTAAAACTAGAACTTTCAATGATAATCCTAATTTGTTCAAAAGAACGTGGTAATGGATCATTATGGTCCATTATTAACATAGGGCGGTTTAAAATATGGTTCCGCGAATGGTTTAATTTAACCTTTCGGTACTTAGTTATGTCATTCCTTAATGGTTTATTTTTCATCACTTAGCAACGACAACAATAGGAACATATCAAACTACAAACAATTGTTGACATGACGCAACTCTAACTGGCTTAAAAATAAACAATGCAATTACAATCAAACGACTATCCACAAAGGGTCATAATTTTTTGTGTTTATTATTTATTTAATGAACGGGGCCCACGCACAGTTTGCAGGTCAATTAGTTTTATCACATTCAATTCATATTCTTGCAAAGCTCGCACATTCAAATTGCTTCGTGTGAAGAACTCACATCACATGTTCTCCTTTCTTTACTGTTTTGTGATTGATGATAAATAATTTTTGCTCAGATAACAATGGTCAGGTGACTTTTCAGTTCCGGCGAGTGCTTCAAGACAGCGCGAACAATGCTTAAAAGTGCGACAACAATGCAAAACTCTTTTCGTGACGAACTCATATGTTCTCCTTTATTTATATTTTGATTAAAGGGTCAATTTATAGTATCATTAAGTGCTTGTTTCATTGGATCATGTCAGTTAAGCGTGGTTCCTACATGCGTAAAATAACGGCAGAAACCACAAAGCAGAAATTTTTTTGACATCACTTCCTGCTCTCGTCTTTAGGCCCGAAGAAAAAAACCAAGAGTTTTCTGTCGGGCAAAAAGACGAAAGCAGGAAGTGACGTCAGAATATTTTCTGACTTGTGGTTTCTGTCGTTGTTTTTACGCATGTGGGAACCAGGCTTTAAATTGAAAAACATGAAATTAAACACCAAATTCATTAAATGCTACCTGGTGACGATTTTAAAAATGTTTTGTGGGACTGACCGTAAGCGAACTATTTGTGTTTTGCACTGTTTCACTCACCAATGCTGGTCAAGAAAAGGTTCAAATATAAATTGTTGTATGTTTGGCTGCAGTAATACATATAATAACACAGAAGAAAAAATGTTATATTCCTTAGAGAAATATCATAAATCAATGCAAGAAAAATGGATTCAAGATATTAAAGACCAGAGTGAGAACTGAATAGAATATTCATAAAATCTTAAAAAGGGCTTCTAATAATCATTTTCAAAATTTATTCTGTAGAAAAAAAAGAAGCCGTAGTTTCTAGAAAATACACGATTTATGTCTTTGACAACATCTAATTTGTTTTTTCCTCAGCAGTGAGATTAACTCTAGTTCTCTTTTCTTTACAAAAAATTTTAAACGTTATTTAGAAAAATGACTTAGAATCTATTTTTCATTTACTTGTAAGTTAAAAATTTCAGATAAAAACTTCCTTTCTCTCTGTACTTTCTTTTTGATGGATTTTTCCATAAAAGGGGAATATTAACTTTAGACTTATCTCTTTCGTCAAAAATGAAGTAGACAACTGCACAGATGAGTTTGTATTCACAATTTCCAATTTTACCTTTACAAACAGAAATAAAATTTCTAGCTGTTGAGATCTTTAAAAGAAATTTGATTTAATTTTTAATAGAGTTTTTTAATCTTTTTATTAATAAAATATTATAATTGCTTCTTTTTAAACCTATATTTCTATTTTATTTGATGCTGATTAACATTAGTTTCACGTTTACAAGAACCTAATATTTTATCTAGTTCCTTCTTCTTTTGATTAATTCGCGACCATCAAATGCATCTCCACATATAAGCTTAAATCCTTTCCTTTTCTCAAATTACTCAGTATAAAGGAATCATTTTCTTTTATTTTCCCAAATCCAACTCGAAATTCATTTCAACACATATCAATGTTTAGACAAATTTTTCCGCGCATTTGTCGCTAGGTGGCAACCTTCTTGTTTTCTAGCTAAGGCTGTGGTCAAAAACCCCCACCGGTGAGAGAATGATGACGTAATTTCTCACTGGGCAAACCGTCTTTTTCTCGGTGAGGACGGTGAGACTAACCAGTTAGGCATAGCAGCACTAACTGGCTTTTCTGTCCGCGTTAAAATGACATCACAGTTTTCTCACTGGAATTTTTGACGGACCAAGCGCTAACTCTTCTCACCGGTGAGAGTTTTTGACCTTAGCCTAAAGCACTAGATTAGGATAATAGGATTAGGATATTAGGATATATCCTCATCTAGTGCTTTATTTCGAGCTACTTCTCATACTCTGGATATTCCAGCAGACTAACTACGTTCAGCTAGCTCACTATAGCAGACTCACTAGCAACGGTTTTGTGATTAGAGTCGTTGTTCAAAATGAAGTGGGACATATTGAGCAGTTTTAGTGCTACATATTAAACATTTATCTGTGCAAGAATATTCAATATTTATATGCGTGCTCCAGTGCCACCTACCGACGGATGTTTGTACTATTTTTAGCACATTTTCTATATATAGAAATGTGCTTATGTGATCGGTTTGTCCAGCTGTCCGTCCGTCCGTCTGTAGACAATCCCACAATTCATTGCGTTGCAATAGAAAGAGTGCATGTATTGAATTGCTGGAAGGCACGAATTATCCTCTCCTTCGGGAAAACGCGTGTTGAGAACATACTTGGGTTCGGCTCTGCGCGTGCTCTATGAGATGGTGCGCGTGCAGGATGCACGTGTTAGACGATTATTGAAAGGGTAGTTCGGTCTCTAAATCAAGAGAATTGTTTTATTCCTAGGGAGCTTAGTATTTATTACGATAACTTGAAAACGAATTAACTTTTTTCAAAGTCTGTTTTCACCAATCCATTAATATGGGACAGAGCACGAACAAGTACGAACGTGAGATAGCCGGAATAAGTACGTACTATAATGGCACGTGCTTTAATGATACCATTATAATACCACCTTAAAAACTTCCTATAACCAGATATGGCATGTAATATATCAAACGAATCGTCACAACAAATCATGAACGAATATATAAAAGTAGCTAGTGATAGCAGGTGTTGGTCTAATGGCACGTGTACATGCAAGGATGTCTCATGAATGAATATAACGCGTAAATAATGTTGGTGTGAAATGTTTAGTAGTACGTGTTTTAATGGTACCAAATGGAACTTTCAATGCTAAGATATGGCATGTAATATATCAAACAACTCGTAACATCGTGCCATAAGTGAATATAACGAGTAAATAATGATAATGGCTATTGGTTTAGTAGCACGTGCCCTAATGGTGCCATATGATTCCAAATGGTACCATTGGAATTTCAATGCTAAGATATGGCATGTAATATATCAAACAACTCGTAACAACGTGCCATGAGTGAATATAACGAGTAAATAATGATAATGGTTATTGGTTTAATAGCATGTGTCCTAATGGTACCATGTGGTACCATATGGTACCGTTGGAACTTTCAATGCTAAAACATGGCATGTAATATATCAAATAACTCGTAACAACGTGCCATGAGTGAATATAACAAGCGAATAATGATAATGATTATTGTTTAGTAGCACGTGCCTTTATGGTGTCATATTATACCATATGGTACCATTGGAACTTTCAATGCTAAGATATGGCATGTAATATATCAAACAACTCGTAACAACGTATCATGAGTGAATATAACGAGAAAATAATGATAGTGGGAATTGGTTTTGTTGCATGTGCCCTAATGGTATATATCAACCAACTCATTACGAGTTGTTAGATCTACTGTTATCCATAGCTTATTTGTATCAAGAGCATAATGCTGTTAGGATTAATGTTATCTAAAACTCACTACTGTTATACATATGCTAATTAATAGTAGTTAATCGCTTGCTTCAATAGTAGACGATAACGTAGAAACACTTTAGTAATTTAATATGAAAAAATAATAGATGCTTACACACAACGCTTCAGCAATTAAGGCTCACTTCGTTTAACATTATGTGGGAATTCTTACAAATTAAAAAACTTTTATTTTTTTTAAATGTATGAAGAATAACTCCCTCTCCATTTACCTTTCAATTTACCATTCGTTTAAATTCTCTCTATACATTAGCTTACTTAAATAGTAATTTACAATTTACTCTTAAGTGTTTTAAAATGTTGATTAATTCAATATATCCATGTACGATGCTATAACATGAAAATGTGCTCCCTTTATCCGCTTTGGCGGTAAAATCATTCTTGTTTATTTAATAAATGACAAGTGCATCATTTGAATTATCTGTAGTACATGTTTTGTTTCATTTGGAAACTTATTCTCGCTAACGCTGTATATTTCGGTGGCTATGCCTCCTTCAACAGTGTGTGATAAGATTTACGCAGAAATCGAATGATACACAGCCAATCAGAGTGAAAAATTAAAAATAAAAACCAAACAGAAAATAAACAAAAAAATCATTTTATGATTCGTTGAGCTAGGGTCATCCAATCAGCCAATGGCATACAGCCACCATCGCTGCTCAGTAGCTGAAAGGATGATCCTCTGTTGACAATTTCAACAGACTCGAGGAAACTGAACATTTCATCTTTTTCTTTCAGAGTGGAAACGAAGTTTAACCAAGAAAATTAAGAAAAAGATATTTATTGACTCCGTTTTCATTTTAAAAGAAAAAGTGAAAAAAAATGTGGTTCTCCCCTTCAACTATAAACAGAACAAAGATCTAAAGACAGTCACAAAAGAATTCAACTTCAGAGTTGCTTTTAGAAAGTGAAAATGCACTTTAAAAAATAAACGGCAGTGTAAAAACGATAAAAACCCAAAGGATGAATTTAATGAATTATAAATTTATGAGTGGTTCTTGCGATAAATATTAATTACCTAAGATATTCGAGAGAAGCGTTCAAATAAAGGGGAGATCTTTATTTTTAGAATCTGCAGTCCGCAGCATTGAATGATGATAATTTTTTTAGATGCAACAAACAAATAAATATTTTATACAGTACATAAACCTTTTATTTATTTATCAATGGACGAGTCTAGAGAATCATGTCTAGAGAATAAGGACTTATAACAACTGCTGTATGAAATATAAGCACGGTTATCGAGTCTTTCGATATGTCGAGTAAACACAGCGTTTATGCTTAAGGTGCGTCTCCGTATTTGCATCTGTGCTCACAATCAAATGTGAAATCACAAAACGAGTGTATTTTGTATGACGAAAGATTAAAATTATCGCATCATCCGTAATGGTTATTGCATCACCCGAACGCTTTTTTTTTTTGATCGGGTGATGCTACATCATTCTAACTATAGAGAGGAAGGAATCTGTAGAAATAAATTAAGCACTTCAAAGCACATAGAAATTCAACAAGCGCATAAATTAGAAATAAGTTAAGATGAAGACTTCAAAAAGCATCAAAAAATCTAAATGAACATTTGATTGATTCTTCTATGTTTCAAAATAATAAATTATGAATTAAATTGTGAGTAATAAAATATATTTATTGTAATAGAAAAGAGTTTAATCCAATACACTAGATTCATTAGTCTTCATTCAAAATACTGAAAGCAAAACGTTAGGCCATTACACGAATTTGCTAGGTAAGACAGCGAAATATAGCAGCAGTATCTGTTATCACATTCTCAATATATATTTCATAACGAGGGTTAAATCCCGTTTTAAAAACGGGGATATTTTTTTCAAGAAGGATTATAAATGAAAATAAACGAAACTTTATTGAATGCTTTTTTTTGTGAAATATTTCTGATTTAATTATTCGTGAGCACGCATGTATACATCTCTCTCTCTTTGTTGTCTAAAAACTCCAATTGTTGAAACAAATTTTGATAATCGTTTTTGAGCAACAATTTCTTATCTTCATTGTTTCCCCTCTTAGAAACAATCTTATTGGCAAAACGAACTCTGACGTCACAAATTGCTCCACGCAAAAAAAAAATCCAAAATTTCCATTGGACTAGTCTCACTTAGTATAGAGAAATAAATGGATGTCTAGAAAGAAACCTGATTGTTTAGTAATTTGTCCTTGTTGAATTTCTCCATATAGATGCAGGAAAAATGAATTTATTAAAAAAAAAATTTTTTTGAGGGGGGAAAAAAACCGAAATTGAATTAAAACCCCCTCTATCGCCCCTTACACAGCCAGAAGTATCGATCAAAAAAGGTGGTTCCAAGGTATCTCTTGCAGGGGCCGAGTCTATAAAGGGACAGACAGACAATCTTGGATTTTAGTAATAGTAGAAGATATCTCTATAGAAAAGACTAGGCCATCCCGTAGCATAACAGTAAATTAGTATATTAAATAGTAAATATTATTCCCTCCAGCAAACCTGGAATAACCGGACAAATGACATATTATCTTAAATATATTAAGACCCGTGGATTAAGTTTGAATAAAATCCGTTAAACCAACGGCTACAATTCATTTTCATGCAACAAGGCGTTTTTTGCGGACAAAAAGAAATAAATTTATTTTTTTTTGTCATAGTAATTTAAATAAAAATTGTTGCTCAGACAACAATGGTCAGGTGACTTTACAGTGGCGGCGTGTGTTCAAGCCATAACCATAGTCTAGGGAAGCTTAGCCATAACAAATGACCTCCATTATTATTTCAGACCCAATCTTAAAGCTGATAACTATTGTTTAAACCAATGACGTATATTAAAGATAGACTCCGAATTCTATTGTTAACAGCGGCAAAAAGTGAAGCAAATTGAGCCATGACAGTTCTGGGCAGCTGTGAGCCGTGTAGTAATTAGCTGTCTGGCTGCTTTGTTTTTGAAAGTTTTGGGCCCGAGGAATAATTAATTCAAAATCATTCCTCAAAGTTGTTCTACGTACAACTGTACAAACAGACACGAAAAAGGATCAGGAATCATTTTCCACAAGCATAAATCAAAAATACGTAACTAAAATGAAAATACGTAACTGAAAGACAATCGAAACGAAATTGAAATTGAAACCATGATCGAAAAATTGTTTATAAAATATAATAAAATACTTCAAATACAAAGTAAACGAAAAGATAAACTTATCAGTCCGTGATCGGCGTGTGAAAGAATTATTAATCAGCTACTCTCATGTTAAGCCATGCGTTTTGCATCATCTTCACTCACTTTCGGCCATGACAGTTCTGGGCATAGAGCTTCCCAATTTGCTTCAAATTACAACAATTGCTTCGGAGTCAATCTTTAATATACGTCATTGGTTTAAACCGTATACAAAATTTAGTACTTGGTTTTCGCACACGAGCGCTTAAGCGCACCGTTGACAGTTTACATTAGTAAATGAAACTAACACGAATTATTTAATCTAGTTTTTAATTTAATCCTTGATTCATTTAAAAAAAGATACAATAAAAATTTGGCCAGCGTAGAGGCTTATTAGTCAACTGTCCTTTAAATTAACAATATTTTGTGCGTGGTTTTCTCACTAGGTGCGTCTTTGACGACCGTCTTTTAACAATGAGGAGCATATACGCAATTTTATCCGTTAAGAATAGGTCTGGAGCAACAAGATTAATATTATTAGAATGGAAAATAAGTGATCATCAGCGCCACCACTATGAAGCAGAGATAACTTGCATGTGTCGACCTCAACTGCTGCTATTTAACCTCAACTGCCATGGCTGATGCTAGTTAAGTTGTTCATATTAATAATATAAGCCAAGTTTAGACTAAATCCATTTCCTACATGCAGCACCATGATAAATATGATTGTAATAAACCGAATGTTTATTTTCTTATTCTCATATTTCAAGATTTTACCTCAACTATCAATTAGCTTCAAACATGGCATCGTTATTTCCACTCTAATAATATTAATCTCGTTGGTCTGGAGCACGGTCTATACATATTCATGGTCATCGAGCTCCATTGTTAAAATGAAGCTAAAGTTTCTAGCTCCCGGTAGGGTGGGAACTCTATTGAAAAGTGGCGCTGCGTGTACAATCTGCCCAACTGCGCCTGCAGCGCCACCCTATCAGCAGACAGAAATTTACTTTCGTATTCAGTTTCAATGAAAATCTCTATCGCAGGTTGCGGTTGGGAATAGTGCGATCTATGCGGCACCTAGCGCGATCTGGTTTCCTTAGCTTCTCGAAACAATGGAAAATGGCCGAAGCTCGATGACCATGAATATCTAGAGACTGTGGTCTGGAGTAATAGAGGAGGTCATGCCCAACAACTCCTAAAGATAAGGCCTGAGCGCGAAAACGTCATACATTGTTACATCATCATCCGAAGACATATTTAATCGCATTTCTACCAATAATAAGCAATTTCTACCAATTATGTCTTCGCATGATGATGTAACAATGTATGACTTTTTCGCGCTCAGGCCTTATCTTTAGGAGGCGTTGGAAGGCCTCTGCGATGTAAAGCTCTATATATGCAAGTATGGACAACTGAAGCCATTTTTTCCATTTTTGGCCTTTTCGTAGGCTCAACCGCTTATTAAAACTCTCGAAAATCACTCGTTTTTATGCAATTTAACGCTCATCGTAAGTATACATGAATTACATAAAAAACGAGTGATTTTCGAATTTTAATAAGCAGTCTATAGTGAGTGAACCTATGAAAGGCCAAAAATGGCATCAGTTGTCCATACTTGTATATATAGAGCTTTATCTGCGATGAAACGTAATGCATTGTTACATCATCATACGGCATTGTTATTCGTATTTCTACCAATAATAGGCCATAAATTTGCCCTATTCCAACACAACCTAAAAGTAAAGCCAGACGGCGCTGAAACGTCATTACATTGTTACATCACCTCAGTACGGAATTGTTATCCGTATTTCCACCAATAATAAGCCCTAAATTTTCCCTACTGAGGTGATGTAACAATGAAATGAAATTTCAGCGCCCAGGCCTTGTCTTTAGGTGGTGTTGCCTATACTCGTAGCCCACGTGAAAGACAGGCCCTGGCCAACACCACCTAGACAGAAGGCCTGCGCACAGAAACTGTATACATTGTTAAATCATCATCAAACGGCCAAATTTAGGACTTATTTTTGGTGAAATACGATTAAAAATAGCCGCTTCAGTGTCATATACCAATAAATGATGTTTTTGTGCGCAGGCCTTTTGTCTATACTGCGACCAATCCCAACTTTGGCCTAACTCCTATTGGCCAGGCCCATCACCATGCGTAATAATACGAAAGCGGCTTCATTGACTAGCAACGAGCCACCGATGTAAACAAATGTTGAAGCATGAAGCGAAACTACAGTGACTAGAATAGAAACTATTCCAGCCACTGTAGCGAAACCATAGTTTCAGACATTTTGGCAGGGTCGCACCGCATTCCAGGCGAAGACCGCATTCGTGAGGTTTTTCCCGCTAGTTATTTTCCTCTTACTTTAAGCCAATAAAAAGTCAACAATCGAATGACATGAGCACTATCAACACCTCCTAGAAAGAAAGCCTCACAACTGAAACGTCATATATTGTTACATCATCATAATTCGAACATTGTTGATCATATTTCTACCAATCATAAGCCCTAAATTTGGTCGACTTATGATGATGTAACAATGCATGACTTTTCAGTTGTGAGGCTTTCTTTCAAGGAGGTGTTGGCACTATCTCATGTTGTGCATTCATTATTATCTTTGGAAAGCGTTGTTCGGCTTCAACCAATAGCAGTTTGGTTGCTGTATAGGTGGTGTTGCCCTGGCGCGGAAAAGTCACTTGACCATCTTAGTCGGAGCAACAATGTTTCCAACAAACGAAAAAATTGCTGATTACTAAAATCCAAGCTGGAAACAATGAAGGTCACATTGTTATTCGGACTAAGATGATCAGGTGACTTTTCCGCGCCAGGACCTGTCTTTCTCGTGGACTACGCCCTATATTATGATGTTGTAGCAATGTATTACTTTTCATTGCAGAGGCCTTCTCTCTCGGTGGTTACGTTCAAGCCGGCGTCAACTATTCTTAAACGTGCAACAACAATGTAAAACTGTTTCCGTAACGCTTTTTAGTGTCGTTTTTTGCATCATGCTTTTTTACACACTTTTATTCGGAGCTTTAGCATAAAAGCTACTTATAAGAATGCGTCCTTGGTCTGTACGTTAACTTGAAAACAGATTAACTTTTTTAAATTCTGTTTTCAGAAATATGACCATCAAAGTCTTAGCTCGGCCGTATCAACTTTTCAGAATTTTTCGTGGACCCCTTCAAATCGAATTCACGTGCTAAAACAGTGAGTGTAAAGAATACAAAGATAATGGCATGTCATATAACTATCGATTTGTCAAGAAGGAATACATTGCTACTTTCTGTTCATCTTTTAAGCATTACTGACATGACCGCGCACATGTGAAATCGCTTTGTCGACGCACGATTGCTCAAGTGCTCATAATCTATATTATGAAGTAGTATTGGTTTTATAATGTCAGTCCGTCCCCTTCATATTTCTACATTTTTTGAGGTAGAAGGTTGAAATTCGGAATGTAGCTTCCTATGGGCATGTCCATCTGCACTATTTGGTTTGGCACACTGAGGTCGGAATTACGGGGATGGGATTCATAGAGGACAGCATATCTATGTGCTATTTAGGTACGTAAAGGCGTGAAATTCAGTATCCAGATTCCTCTAGGCAAGATCTACATTACTATGAAGTTTAGGCCCAGGCGTTCCAATGGAGTCGGATTTGGAGGGGTGGCAGTCACTTGGTCTTTAGAGCTATGGCAACATATGACACGTGATATATCATACGTTCGGAAATGATGAGAAAGGAAAGAAAATACGAGCTTTTTTTACATTTTCTACATATTACGTTCGAGAAAATTAATTTTTTGATTAAAAAACTTCGGGAGAGGTTAAAAGTGCAGATAAAGGGGTAAAGATAGATGACTGCAGGATCTGCTACTTGCCTTACC